>JAUZND010028859.1:0-23378 GCA_034780555.1 Coelogynopora nodosa
ACGATGTGCATGGAAGCACGAAATATTCTGTGTAACGTTTTAACTTCATTTTATTTTTGACTTAATACAATAAAAATATGACAAAAATAGATAAATCATAGTACCTTATAGTATATAAAATTGTACGAGAAGGCGTTACCGAACTAATAAAAAATATGGAGCATTGTAAAATATAATAGGACAAATATATGCAAAATGAGTTAGTCAATATTTAGTTAACAGAAACTCTTCAGCCTTTATACCCATTCACCAGTCTGTTGCCAGATCTCGCGTTGAGGGCGTATATCAGCAGTGGACATTTCTAAACTTGCTGGAGGTGAAGGATGTGGATGGAAGGAAGTGGAAGGATGGATGTCTCTAAACGATGTTGTTTATGATGGAAAATTAGTTTGACTATAGCTGCTACATTGTGTAGTTTGTGATGCTACAGGTCACGTCAACATCCTAGATGGCGCCATTGAAGCAGACATTGGCTGGTTTATAGGTGGAACCATAGATTCAGTCGGTTGGTTTGAGATTTTTGACTTAATTGAACCAGAGGGTATAAAAATAGGAGGTGATGGCATAGTAAAGTCATTGGAAACTGGAATAAATTGGCAAAGGAACTGCCGGTTCCGTGTTGTTACCCAACCTGAGCCATCAATTTTATGTAGTGTTTGTCGTGGTCTAAAACTTCAGACACCGTACCAGTCCTGTCCCATCTCTTTGGGTGGTTTCCAGTGCCATTCTGTACAAAACATGTATCACCAATGTGGAGAGACATTTGATGACAAGCGTGAGTATTCAGTGTTTCTTGAGACCGAGCATAACGCTTGTGTACAAATGACTCTTTCATTGCCCTAGCATCTCGCCAAGTTTCTCTGATGTGTCAGCTGGAAAATTGTTCTAGTCTGTTCACAAATCAGAGGGAGTCGTGTAGTGGCTTACAAAAATAATATTTGGGCAGGAGAGATATTGCAGTCTGGGTCAAGGGTGTTTCATTGTTGCAGTAGAGCGCAAAGAAAGCAGTCGTAATTGAGGGAGAACATTGCGATACGATGGTTGATGCCCCACTGCCTGAGGAAGTCAGGAGTCAGACTTGAGGGTCTATTCTGGTCCATCGCCATTTGAAAGTTTAATGGCTCTAATGATTGCTTGCGTTGATTATATGAATGCATCCTTAAGAACTTTTGACCAAACGAATTTGTTTTGTTGCTAACCTGGTTTACCAGGCCAAACCAGCTGCGAATTTCTGTTGATGAAGTAGGCTTGGGAAAGTCTCTAATAGTATCAAATATGTAGATATAGTGGCTCGATGCACCTGTCAGTTATGTGGAAACCAGCAAACTCAACTTTTCGATGGTCAAATTGAAACTTGTCTTGGTTAAGTACCATATCTGACTCGCCAACTATCTTTAAAAAGTTCATAGTGCACCACCAATGAGTCTTCAAGCCCTCATCATAGTGGACGGTGTCATCCATACACCTCTCTTTGTGGTCAAAGTCTGATAAAATGGCGTCAAACAGTCGGTTCAATTCATCTCCAGATAAAAGAAAACATTGGAAAAATAAACGTAACCTTGAAAGGCTCGACAGTATCGCTATCTGCCAAATGGAGTTATGAATGTTGTTACATACGCCGGTCCGATTTACGAAAGGGAGTAGACTGATAGCCATTCCAGGCATCAGTCACTGTTTTCCATGTGTTGCCAGAAATCCGACTTGCGAGGTGAAATGGTGATTTAATAGAAAATGGTTCAGTGGCGGTTGAGTTGTGATAAATCCACGGTACTATGGGTGCCATTATATTTTTAGGTGACAACCATTCTGTGGCACCTAATTGCTGGCTTACCATGAAGGACACGTTTGATGACACATAGCGCTTCATTACCTGAGAAAGTCTTGGTGTACTTTGTCTTACCAATGAACTGGGATTAGTGCTGCAGTGTGGCAAGCGTGAGGAGTGGCTGACTTTTCTAAGTGGATTTTAACAGGGGATCAGTCATTGTTGGTAATGGTCGATGTGTGGGCATGTATTGAAGGTAGATGAGGATTAGTAGTTCAGGATCCAATTACGCATTTTCTCATTATTTCATGCAAACATTGGAATGGGAGTGATGCGAGGTGCTAGCTGAGGTGAGGCTTGTTACTTTGGGCTCACATATTGATAATTCAAAGCACGGCATGAGATGGTTTCCCCCTATAACCCTAGGGTGGGTTTGCGGCCTTCAAGAATAGCAAAAATGGCACCTCAATTTTGATTTTTTTGACCTGTTGACGGCCTTGAGCGAGACTTAGAGAAAATGGGTGTAGAGCCTCCCGAAAAAATCACCTTGCTAGAAACTTGTCAAGAGACCAGACATAAATTATGATTAAGTTTTACTGTCTGTGATACCCTCCACATTCGTAAATAAAGATGATGGTGTGAGCGACGAAAATTGGGGCTGTCCTTTCGATGCTTAGGCGCATTGGGAAATTGCGGTGTTTTGTGAAGCGGGCGCGTAACCATTCACCAGCTGAGAATGTATGGTGCTGCAGAGTAACAACTTGTGAGTGTGGTGAAATCTTTTTCTTGTGTCGATTTAGCTTTTGATTAGTGGTTATTGATGATATTTGTGAGAAGATCTGACATCGTACTGCAATAGCATTAGTCACTGCTGGTTCTGCTGAGCTTTGCCCATTGTTGCTTCGTCGCCGCCTCTGAGATAGGTGGCACTCTTTGCAGCGTTCTTGTTCATTACGATTCTATCCACGCGGTGTTTCAGAGAACAGGAAGTAGTACTTCTTATGGCAATCTGGGCAAGGGGCTAATTGTTTGTCTCTGTCATTGGGCGTGGATGATGGGGCTAGCAGTGGGAGCATTTGTCGTCTTGAAGCTGCGTTATTGAAGAGGTGCCAGCTAATTTATGTGTGTTAGCACGCTTGAAAGAGGATACGGCTGAATTGATGGAGGAAGGGAGAGTTTTCCTAACCATGCATTTCTCCGCTCTTAACAAAAGCATTCCTTGTTTCACTATCAATTTCCATGTCAACACATCGCTATTCAAGTTTTGAGCCTTTTATAGGCGAGTATCAGTAAATGGCGTCGATCGTTTCCAGTGACGATCTGATGGTTGCTATTGTGTTTTGCTAGGAGGGCAATTAAATCATAGCTATCGGGTGTACTTTAGTTGCAATTTGGTATTCCGCAATCAAGGACAACATGCATTATTGTTCACCAGAGATTATTGTAAGTATTTATTATTAAGAATCTGTACTCCCCTTTATAGTTAGACAATTATATTATAATATAAAATTAACACAGTGTTCATATTACTGAAAGAAAAGAATACAAAAAATAAATTAGTATAGAAAAAGTGATAGAATAAAGAATATGATATAGATCATACTAAGTTTAAATGGTATGAATGAAAGGGAGTCAATTATATAGTACAGAATATATATTATAGTATATAAATTGTGAGAAATAAGAAATTATAATAATGAACTAAACAAAAATATAGAACATTGTAAAATAACATTGGATAAAAATATGCAAATATGAGTTACTCAACACATATATAGTTACTAGAAATCCATCAATTATATTATTACTATATATAATGTATAGCGCATATATGACATATATAATATGCGGACCATCTAAACATTTTTGCCGGTCAATTTACCTACATTAGGAATGCTAAATATGCAAAACTATCAGTATACATAGGGACAGATTTCTATATACTAACAAAAAAATAATCGTAAGCATAGTAGTACGTTAGTCAATTTTGTATGTAATAATATGATACCAACAAATGGGATATCAATCTTAAACTAAAAATAGCATAGATTTTAAAAGATATTAAAAATAGTTTTCTGAAATAGCTGTGCTGTTATTTTTTATAAGTATCTTATGATTGTCTTATGTTTAACTTTTCTTATGGTATTCAAAATATTATTATACAAAGTGGATAATAATAATTTTTAGTATTTTTCATTGTTTGAAAATTATTTGTTTATAGCTACTAGCGGGTAATTTATATTTATTTGCATACAATTTTAGAAATTCTACATCGTATTTTATATTTATCAATGGATCAGTTCAAAGGAGATGATGACTGTTATAAGTTTTCATACTTGGAAGGAAAACAGTTTACATCCTTGACAAACAAAGACGCTGAAGACAATTTAATGAAATGGTATATGAATTTTATTTCTCCAATAAAATTGATTAATTATCCTGATATGCCGGCCATGTGGCATGTCATAGACCATTAACCACAATAAAATAATGTTTTGATATTTTCAATGTATAGTGTTTTACAAAGGAATTGAATATAGCAATTTTTAAAGATTATACCAGATAAATATCAAATTATATAACATAATGCAGTCTTGACTCTTGCTCTTTCTTGGTCCTTGTCCAGTTGTCCTTGACCTTGCCTTGACTTAAGTTAAAGCAGAACTTCAGAAATGACAAGGCAAAAATAAATAGGAGGCACAGTGTCTGTTTTTTAACTAATTTCCATGAATATTTATTTATTCATATCAATGACAATAATAATATAATTATTGCCATTGGAGGGATGAATAATTAAAATAAGTGCTGTCCTTCTAAAAGGATAAATAACAGTATTATGATCAATAATGTATTACATTTTTTCATGATGACATTATGGCATGGTTATGTTTTCTTGTAGTAATGTTTTCTCATGTAATTGTTATATTTGGTAGATTATGGTATGGTTTATACTTTGACTTTGTATTACTATTAGTCTGTTTATATTGATTGGTCTAAAGCATACCCTTATTAAGTAACTATATATAACTATTAGTGTAATATTGACAACTATTTTAAAATATAGAGCCATTCAAACAAATTTACCAAATTTATTAATTTTATGTTATCTTTTAGTTATATTGTATCTATTTCAGAAAGTAGTTTTACTACAGGATTCATTTCAACAATAATATTTTAAAGGCTACAATACATAACATTTTATTGAATGTACATATTATTGTTTTTATTATTCTTAATTTTCTTTAAATTTTGTAAAATTTTCATTAAAAAAATATCTGGTAAACTGTTTCACAACCTAATTTATATAACTTCATATATTATGAAAAATATAGTTAATTTAAACCAATTTATCAATGAAAATAAATGTTTTATATAGTAGTTTGGTTCCCATAGAAATGTAATATAAATTACAATAATTTTAAATTAAATAATTAAAATAATTTAGTTTCAATTTATGATATCTGATAGTTATCTATAAATAAAGTCTGTTTTAATAAATGTTATGCAATTTGTCAATAATAGATAAATATAAGAAGTTACATATTTATAACATACATTTTTATTCAAAAGGTTATTATCTAAACTAGACAGTCATATCATTTTTTTCATCACATTTTAAAAGCAGATAAATAAACATTTTTAGTTAAATAATGAAAATATTCCTTACAGTTATTTTATTACATTGACCTTTTATTAAAGTAAAACAAAGCCAAACTCAATTACATTGTTTGACACACAATTTTTGTGTAAATTTTAAACTTTTCAAACATTAAGTTTAAATTGTTACTTTAATTGACTGAAAATAATGGATTTCTTTCTCTTTTAATGTATTTGCTTTAATTGTGTATTATCTGTAAAAAAAATTAAACTCAATTTGAAGCATGAACATGTGAAGTAATCATTGAACTAACTATTTCTTTAGCAGTTGTTAAGAATGTAACTGCAGTATCATCAGGAAAGTACAAATCAATTAATAATACATCAGATGTTGAATGTAAATTTTTTGATTACATTTCTTTTTTTCTATAATACCAATTTTTGTATTGTAGGTCTATGAAAGGTCGGATTTTTGCACAGTGTTATTCATTTGATGAACAGTTTCGAAGCTATAAAGTGAATGAATTTGTCAAGGTATTGAAACTTCATTATATGTTTATATATATTTAATAATATGTGGTAATTTATTTATATGTTATTAGTATAATTGATTTAATAATAATTGTAATTTTTTCCAATTTAGCTTTGGCCATTTTGATTATTATGATTAGTCAACAGATATATGAACTATTATCTAGTAAATCTAAAAATACTTGCTCAGTTTAAATCATTATTTAGTGAATAATAATTATTATCATAGCAGTCTTTTTTAAATATTATAAAAATATTGATTTTAAATATATATATAAAATTATAAGGTTAACAAAGGTCAAAAGATCAAAATGTTAATTTTTTATGAGTGGTAATTTTTATTTAATGCTATCCATTGTATTCATATTTCAGGCATTTTTTGAAGACTCTGAAGTGATAGCTACATTGAATACTGTTTCTGACAGTTCAAATGTTTCTGTTCTTAGTAAGAGAATTTCTATTTTTTATTTTAACATTATTTAATAAGTATGTTTAAAAAATGTACCAGATAATATATATACACTACATTAGTAGTCATTTACAGTATATGTGGATTAATATGTTAATAGTTAAAATATCTCATCTAAATTTGCATGTTTCTTTAACATTTCCAACTACAATCTAACATGTGATAATTTAATGTTTAAAATATATAATACATATATCACAAATTATTTTAAATAAATGAAATGAATATATAATATCCTATTTTTTATGGAATTAGTTATTATTATTTCTGAAAGTTTCTTATAGAAAGTTTAATTGATTTATTTTTTAAATAAATGAAA
Organism: Coelogynopora nodosa; assembly: GCA_034780555.1. NCBI lineage: Eukaryota > Metazoa > Platyhelminthes > Proseriata > Coelogynoporidae > Coelogynopora > Coelogynopora nodosa. The sequence continues at coordinate 6,682 of JAUZND010028859.1, forward strand.
AGTCATCAAAAAGTACTCAAATAAAAAATATAATAAAAACATTGTAAAATAATAGTTTTAACAAATATCTTTATTATTCTTGACAAAAACATGTTATTGGTAGTCTATTTTTAGTATTGTCATTAGGATGTGTCCAAATAATGAAAAAAATGAATTAAGATACTAATTGTTTAAGTTCAAAATCTATTATTCAAAACAATTGCACAACCTATTTTACTCCCAACAATATTCCTATTCTTTGTATTTGTTTGATTCACCATTGTCTAATTAACAGATATTAGTGTTACAGTACATATTATCAACTAATGAATAAACACTAGAACTTCCAATGTAAAAAATTAAATTGCCATCCTAACAGGGAAATGGAAAAAGTTTATAAAATAACCATATAAAAACTTGTATGTACAATGTATATGCTATTTAAAATTTCTGACATTGATTGAACAATTTTAGATAAAATTGTTTTTGTAAAAGTCCTCCAAAGACCATTTCCCGACCTTCATGAGTGCTTAACAATGCCACCTTCACTGTTTAGATAGATCTGCAGAATTTCATTTATAATTAAAAACTTGTATGCCTATACTGTTCAAACTATAAACGTTTATTGGAGCTTTTGACTTGAATAGCTGCTTTGAAGATTACTTCTTGGTGATCTGAATAGTTGATCATCTAAAATTGTTTTTTTTCACCACTATACAACAAGATCATACCTTTATCGAACATGTTTAGTTCATGGCTATTATGGAAGGCCCTCAAGCAGTTTGATATATGTACAAATTTGGGGGAAATTAATTTTTTAAACGTTTTCAACTAGTAACGACACAGAGACAAAATCATGAGACACTTTTTTTAAATGTTGTCTGAACTTCTTGACAGCAAATATACAACTTGTGTTTGAAAATTTCTGATCAATTGGAATTTTTTGTATCAAATAATTTTTCTGATTAAATAAAATTGCAGTATTCATTCTCTAACAACTCTAATAGTAATATGTTTATATTAAACAAAATTGTGATTATTGATTTAATTGAATATTTTGAAACTATATAGGATACATATTGTATATCCTATAAATTTGAAAGCAACTAAATAATTTTTGTTAATTTTACATAGGTCAATTAATTTAATTACAAATACATTGTATAAAAGGAAACTAAACGTTCAAAGGGAACATATTTAAGTAAATGTGTGCTGTCAGTGAAACGAGATGAGAGGTATGAAATTTACACACATTTGTTTCATCATCTGAAATGCAAAACACATAGATCCTTTGATTGAGCTGGCATTTTAACATGTGTTAACTATCGAATATATCATGTATTGTTTGAAATGTTAAAAAAAAATCACATTATATAGTAAAAATGAAGTCATACATTTGGCCGTAATTCCATAATTATTTTCCCAGTATCATGAAATATATTGTTGTAAAATTCTATTAGGTATTATCTAAATATTAAGACATATTTTTGATGTAATTTTTTGAATTTCATAAACAAGTTTTTTCATAATAACAATGTTTGTTAATGCTTATTTTTAACATCTGATATATTGATAAAATAATTTGTTTATACAAATTTATGAAATTTTTAAGTGTAAAAATTACGACTTAATTTAGGTTAACCCACGAAACCAGTAATACAAATTTAAAGTTAAAATCTGTCAAGTTTACATATTCTAAAATTTAAATATACAGTGGAATAAAATTGGTTAAAAACCAATTAAAAATGTGGGCAATTTGCAACTCTCCAAAATTGGTCGTTCTTAATACGACAATGTTTTAATTTTAATTTCTACCGTTTTTATAACCCTCTATCACACAAATTCTATTCTTTTGTTATACTATATATTTACCGTTTATTCAATGGTTCATAATTTTTTAGAACGAATCGTTACCACTCTATTGTCTTACACGTTGTCTTTTAGCTTTGTTTTGGTCACACATACACTTTTTTTTAAATAAATATATTCACAGGACGCAAAGCCAGTAGTGTGGAGATCGACCAAGTTGCGTGTACATTGACCACCATGAATCTTTTCAATCGACTCGAAGAAGCAAATATTGTCAGAGATTCTGGGCATATTAAGAAGTGTTTTGACGAGACATTCGATGATATCCTGATATCCGACGAATTAAGAAAGGTATATTTTGGTTGGCATATTATAAGTTTACAACGACATTGCAGTTGTTTAATTTTGTAAGAAAATGTTGCTCAAGAAATGTAAATATGTGAAAAACCTGTCATTATATTTTAGTAATAATTGTTATTGAAATAATTTAGGTAATTTTTATTTTGTAAAATTTAGAAATTAATCTAAGCTACTATTATTTTACAGATTTAAATTTTCAGTATAAATTTATTTAAATGAATGAATATATTTTTCTTTTCTTTATATAATTTTGGTTAATTTTATATATAATTGTTTATTTATGTACAGTATATTTGCAGATATTTCACTGATTATAATATATATATTTGTTATGGACATATTACGCTGCATGTAAGCTTATTACTTCATACAATAAGCTAACCACAGCTTAAAATTTGTAATATTGATATTAATAATATGCCGACTGTGTTTAGCCGACACATTTTATGTTTATTGAATATTAAGTTTGTCATTTAAGAAACTATTATTTAACGCAATTTTTTTATTAGTATATTAATTATTTTAAAATCTTAATTATGCATACTTTGTATAATTATGTATTATTTTATTGTTACTTACATAATAATGTATGTTATATTATATGTATATACTTTAGGTATTAAATAGTATTATTATATTTTTTTGTTTTACACATGATTTCCACATTTAATATACTTCAAAATAATCAAACATTTTAGTAGACTGTAAGATGTGGCCTTACATTTATGATTGATTTAATTATTATTTATAAAACTTCTAAATTAAATTGTAACCTATTCAAATTCTTATATATATTATATTTAAGATAATAAAAGTAAATTTCACGATCTACCCTGTTGAATCATGATTTTTTTCTCGTCTCTCCTTTAGATGCTGCTTATTGACGATTCTGATAACTATTGTCTCTACGGCGATGAAGAGAGGAACGAATTTCTCTTCAAAATATTTCAACATGTCTGTTTGGGTGGTCAAGTTTGCCAATTTGAAGATCTCCTGTCACCCTATGTGGACCTTACAAAGGCCATATATAAGGACCTCGTTAGGTTGGTAATGCATATAGGATACTACAGTTTATCTTCACGTAATCTTTTTACTAATTATTGCGATATACAATTACAGATATTATAATTTGTAATTCGCTCTATTAATTTGGGGAAAAGAAGAATATTATTAATTTTATTAATAACTTAATAAATATTTCATATTAACATTAATTAAATATTTTTTAATTATCCTAAAAATTAATTGTCTGCACCATTAAAAAGTGTCCTTCGGAGAAACATTTATAATTATTATGTTAACTTTACTTTGGAAACATTTTACTTAAAAATTGAATATTATTCATATGATATTCATCATTTAATATTTTTATTGGAAAATGTAATATTTATTTTTATTACACAATATAGCTCTGAATAAACAAGTATATACTTAGGAAAACATCCGTGTTATTGTGTTATATTGTTTTTATACAGATCTTATTAGTATATAAACATAACAAATATAAAGTCTTGAATATGCGGAATATTAATGTTTTATTATTGATAAAATGACAATTAAATTATAACTATAAAACCACACAATACAGACCATAGATTACAACGATCGGCTCAATTTTTGAGGGATTTGCAATAGCAGTTTATGAGAATTCATCTTAATCGTCGCATGAGTTTGGCGTCAGAGATTAACAATAGCTTGAACCAGTAAAGTGTTGCAGGGCATTTCGTGGTTTATAGCAAACATTTAGAGATCCATTGTAAGCATTTCGTCGTGTGGAGCAAGAATTTCGTTGTGCGTAGCAAGGAGTGTTACTCGATGGTGTAGAACAGCTACAAGCGGTAACGAGAGTAACAAGTTGAACAGACCATGTTGACGAAGAGAGTATATGATAAAAAATGATTTTACATTCCTCTGATTGAATTGTCGTCTGGATATATTCAAGTTTTTTAAGGTTTTCATATATAGGAGACTTTGTGAAATTTGTAGGCTTTTTAACTAGTTTATTTCCTGATTTGAATTTAATGTCGGCAATTAGTTTTTGCTGATAAACATTTGTGTTAAAGTACACATTAATATATGTTTATACATACGCACTCGTACTTTTATTTAAATTCGTAAATACTCTTAATAGTCTATACATCGCATCATCCCTTGTGAAATATTGCTTTCATTACTTCTTTTCAGTGTACAGAAAAATCCTGATTCGAAAGAATTGAAAATAACTTCATACGTTTATAAGGTCATTGCTTCAGTAAGTTTGTTAAGTTTTTTTACAACATAAATTTTAATCTGTTATACCATGACATTCACATCTAATTTATTCTATTATTTTTACAATAGCGTAAACATATTTTAATTGTTAACTATATTGCATCAGTCAGGTTGTTGAGGGGTTAAACTTTAAATACATTAGTAGAACGTTTAATCTGGTCTTTGTCAACTTAGGGGTAAAACACATTAATGGTGTTCTTTAAGGAAATGAGAAAAGTGTTTTATAAATAAATTTTCAGATAACAAAAATGTGATGTTTGATATATTTTATTAATGAAAACCACAATAAGCATTTATTTTGCGATAGTGGGAAAATTTGTAATTATACTAATAGCTTCATAACGATTTAAAAAAGTTTAAATTACTAATTATATGTAAAGAAGTTATACACCAAATTATACTTTATACGAAATTTTAGCTTATAAATAAACTTAAATAGATTTTACTATTGCAAAGATTCTTTGATTTTATGTAAGCATATGTTAATTTTTTCTAATTTGAAAGTTCTAATTATAACATCATTATAAAAAGTGGTCGACTTTTAAGAGACATTTAATTTGGAAAAGAGTATTTTTAAAGATTTAAATATTACATAAAATGTAAGATTTAATCTAAGATTAAATATTTAACATAATATTGTGCTACATCCAGTGACACTAGATTGACTAAATCCATTATAGTGTCTACGTAGTATAAGGATAAATCAATGAAAGATATGTTTTTTTCTTAAATACATGGACACAGTTATTTTTCATTTTTAAAATGATTTCATTCATTAACTCAAAAAAATACATTAATGATTATTTGTCTACTGTACAATATGTTATACTGTCAAACTTATGAATTATAAATAAAACAATTATTTATATGAAAAGCATACAATAAAATAGAAATAGTTGTTTCCATATGTAACAATACATTCATTGTAGTTACATTATGTAAACTTACAACACCCACGACATATGCATGACCACACCAAATTAAATATATTTAAATCAACGGACCCAACTTATAAATTTAACATGTATAAACATTCACAAAATATATATGTACAAATTAGAATATTTATTGCTTTAAAAAATCACCGAAAGCACAAATGAGTGTGGGTCAAATTTACTCATTTGTGTTTGATCGTTTACTGCTCAAAATATTGTAATATTATATTTGTGTCATTGTAATCGTTAATGCACTTTCGATGCCATATTTTTTTGTAGAATATACTACATACATGATTAAAAATAGATTTCAAGTAACCTTATTTAGCCATTTTTTAAATATTGTCTGTATTAAAAAATATTGTCTTTTAAGTTGTAACTTAAATTGATCACTTACATCCTTATATACTATCTGCTAAATATTTGTTGGTGTTTGTTGATAGTTGTTATTGTGTTAACAATTATTAAAAATGGTCTAAAAACCATTATGTAACTATAAGTTTCCCGCTCTCTAATTAATATTAATAACCATATTTGTTGCAGGTGAGACAACTATCCTATCGTCTGTTTAGAAAACAAGTTATATATTTAGAATCATCTAGAAAAATTACACCATAATATACTCAATTTGTAAAGAATATTTATTTGCCTAATAAAAAAACCCTGGGTCAATCTGAGACCACCCCACCTTCTACGTCTAAATTGCGGTTACATTATTTTGCGTATATATATGTATATCATCCACTGAATACAAAATGGAAAAGAGATCATTGCTCAAGTGGGGCCACTATTTTTTATGTACATATAAAATCCATCAAACATGTTCTGATTGACTAATCATAACAAGATGACATGTGAACATCTAAAAAAAAAATTAGATATACGTATGTATCTTTTAAAATATTTTGTATCATTTTATATTACTTGATACTTGATTTCATATCGATAGACAGCTTTCAAAATAACCATTTTCTATTATTACGTATATCAATTTATATGTATTTTATATTTGAAAATTGAGTGAATTTTTAAATATTTTTTCTAGAATCTGCACTGAAAAGTTCTTCAACTTTATTAGTCTATAACTTATTAAAAATATATATTAATAATATATACAGAATAAATTAGTTGAGGTCTAATATTCCTTATGTTTTAATCTGATTAAACCTGTAATTTATATGTTCTCGTACAAATTTCGTCTTGACATTTTGATCGTAATTATTTGTTTAGTATTTAAAATCTTCACGAAGTGATAAAAAAAAAAAGTTAAATGGGAGAACTATAAACATTAACAAATTGTTAAGCTTACATAAATTGATTTCATTTAATTTGTCTCAAATATCTGCAATTCTTAATCTTCAAATATATACATTATATACAAACATTAAAAATATGCAAAAAAAATATATTACATAAAAATATATTATGTACAAAGTATTTACAAATTAAAATTTGGTTTTTAGAAACATAGTACTGTAAAAGCCTCCTTTTTGCAAATAAATGCTACAGATTTCAAAAAAATTAAATTCTACATCGTATTATTTTGTTAAATGTTAAGCATACGTTAAATTTTTATCTACGTGAGTATTAAAACTTTCAGTAACATCTTCAACATTTAGGTCCATTTTATTATTTTGGTAAATTAATTTATTATGTAAAACATATTAAATAACGCTAAAGAAAAGGTTATTTGGGAATTTCGAATGTGATGCATTTTTTAACTTAAATGAAATATTAAAATGTATAATACTATATAAATCTCAATTATTTTTTAATGTTTAGAGTACAATTGTAAATATTTAGCAACAACATTTGTAGTAAAAAATTATCATGTGGACCTTGCCTCATATTCTTTGCATTTATTTATCCAATTGTTGTTATTTTACACTATCATTTTCCATTTTTATCCAATTTTAATTAATTGCTATTGATATATCATTTTTTTGTAAAAAATATTTGAAATATGTTTCAAATTAAGTCTAAGGTTCTTAAAAGTTAAATTAATTACATATTGTATATACTCTTAAATAGTTTTATTCAATAAAGTTATAAAAGATGTATCGCATCGAAATTTCTAGAATAATCTCTTCTTTCTCATTATTATTTTACATAAGAAGCCAACGTTTTGCATTTACTACAATATATTATTTAGGTACCATAATATATATATCTATGTTTAAGTATTTTAGTTCTATATTATATTTTTCAGGATGAACATGGAACATTTTATCCTGACATAGATCCAATTCATGTGAACACATTTGCGTACCTCGTTGTTGACCCATATAAGCGACATGTCACCGTCTTTTATCACAACTTTGGAAGTGGACAGTTTTAAAGACCTCTCTTTCTATATATATATATACTCGTATTCATGCTTTTATGTGGCATTGTGGTTTACCCATTTATAACAGTTTATTGTTTATTTTTTAATCATATTTTGTTCATAATCCGTTTTATTTGTTACTATCACACACAATGTATCCAAGTGCAAACGTAGTTTTTATTCTAAAATATAGCACTGTTTTTTTGCTATTCGAAACAGTATTTGATTATCTCAAAACTTTATAATATTTTTTATCTTGGAAAAACTTAGTCTTAACCAAAAATATTTAAAAAAAATTTTTGACAAATCTTTTGACAAATTTCTCGTTTTTGTTTATGGACCATTCACATCGCCACAATTATGGTTGCACACATATTACATAATAAAATAAAATACGAGTTTCTAGGCTTAATTTTTGTTAGTTACTTAACATTAGAAAAAAAGTATATTTTACTTCTAAAATTACTTTATTTTTATGTAATTAGTGCACAAATGTAAAATAACGCTTTAAAAAAAGTTAATTTCTTCTTTTGCAAAATTAAAATCTCCGTGTTGAACGATTGATATACATATTACTTTTTAGTTTGATTTAAAACTATTTTTAAAATGACACAACTGCTTATTATAGAGTATCATATATATAAAGTTATAAACTCTACACTGAAATTAATTTTTCTTTAAAGCTATGAGGCAAACTATCGAACTAATTTGTTTTTATACAGAGGAAAGTGTGTACTGTTGAAAATAAGAAATCAAAAGAATTGAAATAACTTTTTTAATATTCAATTTTTTTTATTGGGGAAACGCTATAGTCATGTATAAGAAAACATACTGTTTTACCAATATGTCAAGTTTCATGACTGCTATATAGTCAGACGGAAAATAATAAAGGGTCGACATCACATATTTAAATATAATATATCTCTAAAAGTTTATGGTCGAGATCATAATCTCCCACTGCTGGTATATATGGATGTGGCAAAACAATAAAAAAATATTTATTATTACATTTATGGATTACATATATTTATTATATCAGTAATGATTGGTACTTTTACTATTATATCATTTAAAGTTATATTAATATTATTTTGTCAAATATATGGCTTAGATAAAAAAAGTGTTTACTATTATACAGTTAAACTATATTATATTATTAATATATATTACAGTTAATATTTTTAGTGGAAAATTGAAATTTTAACTATGGGCTACGCTATGGATACCTTTGTTTACCGTAATTACACAATATATAGCTGTAGACTAACCATGTTTACAAATATAGGAACTGATGTATTGTGATCTGATATGTTTTATTGGTATGTAAATTTACTGTATATTATAAAATCAACTAATGAAATTTGAAATTATATATGCACTTTATTGTTGTTTTATTAATATTTATGAAATGACAATTAAAGTATAGATATAGAACTACCAATAGACTAATGTTAAATATAACTAACTAATTCGGAAAGACAGTCAGATAGGTCATCTTTGAACATCATTGTCGGTCGTAGGAGTTTAACGGCAGAGACAAGCATTAACAAAATGCAGAGCCGAAAGAATCATAGGAATCATTGTTATAAGAATTTCGTGGTTTGTAGTAAGTATTTCGAGGCTCATAGGAAAAATTTTGTGGATCGCAACTAGAATTTCGACGTTTACAGCCGCAATTTTCCTGAGTGGTGCAAGAATTTCGTGAACTAGAGCAAGAATTTCGTGAAGTAGAGCAAGAATTTCGTGAAGTAGAGCAGGAATTTCGTAAAGTAGAGCAAGAATTTCGTGAAGTAGAGCAAGAATTTAGTATCGTGGAGCAAGCTTTTCGCAGTGTAGAGCCAGAATTTCGTGTTATGGAGCATGGAGTGTTACACGATTGTGTTGTACAGCTGCTTGAGGTCGAGCAACAGGTTGAGTAAACCATGTTGACGCGGAGAGTATATAAAAAAGCAAAGAAGAGCTTCCAATTTTTTCTATTAATACCGGTTGTTTCAGAGATTTATATACGAGAGTACTGCTGAAATTAGCGTAGATTCTTTTTCGGTTTAACTAGCTTACTTCCTGGTTTGAATGTAATGACGACAAATATATTGCGTAGTTATATTACACTTTATATGTTATATTACGTTTATACATAATTTGTTTTTAAGTACTTATTCGTCGATAGAATATAAATGCTGTTTAACAACAAATATTTGTGAATATAGACTACTACAGTTTTTTCCCTATTTTTTGTATTTGTTTATTTAACTTATGCTGCTATAGTTATTTCAGTAAAATTGAATGTTTTACTCAATACAACTTCGACATATTATATTGAATTACGGCTCTATAAAAAATAAGAAGACTTGAAATTTATACTGGATAAATATGCTCTATATATTTTTTAATTACAAATACTTCGGGTTGAAAAATTTCAATAAAATTACTCGTTAATACTTATTGAAACTAAAAAAGTACAGAAATTATTTTAAGTTAATATTTTATTGTCTACATTGGAACTTTTTCGATCCCAGATCATTATTATTTAACAACAAAATTTAGAGAAAAAAATTAGACGTGACCCTATATACAGATTAACTATACACTGCAAAAACTGAGACAGCAACTGACTGAAAAATAAACTAGAAGAACAGACAAATAAAAAAGAAGTAAAGAAGGGAGAAGTTTATTTAAGTGAGAAGTTTATAAATTGGAATACGGAATTGATATTCTGTGTATTTTCTCATATTTAAAAAAAAATTTACTACGAAATTGATTGGAACTATAATTTGGAGCTAAACTGCTAAATGAAATATTTAAATACGCAAATTTTACTAGTACCATTTTAAAAGAATTCCAGCAACATTGTAAAGTCTATAAGTTAAGTGCAACAACTGATTTGCTTTGTTAAATAGCAACATAATTGTTTTAAGGAAGCAGATTTAAATTCTACTTAAATATTATTGATTAATATTTTTTTAAGGACTTACATAATAATGTATCGCATTACATAGTTAAATATTATTATACCATTATTTTATTACACTGATATCAGGGAATACTTTAAGTTATATATTATACTATAGTAGTCCCTGACTGATATATTTCAAAAACAGTACATTTTACTAAATTAATTGTAGCCAACGTTTGATCATTCTTATATACGCAGTCACTAACACGTCAAGATTGTCAACTCTATACCTAAGTATTCATCGTAAAAAATTAGCATGATTTAAAACTTCCTGTGTTCTTCACAGAATTTAACGCATCATAATACATTGTGAAGACAAGGAATAGTTGCCAATGGTTGTGTCTCTTTGGAAATTAATATTATATAATGTGTGCTGATAATCGGCATTCATATATTTTTAGTTTCTCTATAGAAATATATTGTATAAAGTACAAGTATATGTGTAATGTTGGATATATATGTGTACATACAAATATGTTCGAATTTAACGTTTAATGAGTATGAATTTAGATTGATTTTTCGTGACTTTTACCCATTTTATACATTACCTTTTGGATTACAATTTTTGTGAGCTGTGTGCGTTCTGTTGCTTTAAAATGTACAACATATTATTGTGAAAAGATGACATCTTATTTGGTTAAGAGTTGAGGTATTTGATTGCACAACGATCCAGTATCCTAAGTTTCAGAATATCGGGTAATTAATTAATGAAGAGAGACGGAAGTACTAAGTCCTTTGTTTATTAATTAGTGTCATATTTAAAAAATAGTACGGATACCTCCTAAAGCCTTCTCGAGCGATTTTTATTTTCAAAAAAATTAATCGATTGGTATCATTTTTATGATCTGATTACGTCTTAAACTTCAGTTAGGAAAACTATAGGAAAATAACCATGTATGCTATATATTGACCAATAAATGCTATAACTTTTGTTCAATGCATCCAATTAACTCGCTTCCTTTTACATCTGATTCCAGATCACAAGTTCTATATTTGTTGATATATTTTATAATTATACCACATATACAAATAAGCTATAAGTAGTATAAATGCTGTTTGAGTATTATTTTAAATTGGTTATTTTAATTAATAATTTTATTATTGAAGTTAAATGGATATAATTTACGTTAAACAATTTTTTGTTTGTTAATGTTACAAGTTTTAGCTCCTAATATCATCTGCAAGTATACTAAATAAACCCAGTGGCGTTTAAAATAGATGAATAACATTTTTTCTGATATGTAAAAATATTTGAAATGATGTTTTATTACTTAATCAGGGTCATACGTAGTTCAATAAAAAGCTTAATTTATTTGAAAAAAAATTGGCATACCCCCTCCTCTACGTGCGAAGAGTTAACGCAATAAACATTTTTGGATTTACAATTAGTAGGAACTTTTTTTCACCAATTGAATTTCGCTAGTATCCGTCGTGTTAGAAATGAGTAGTATATTTCACGATATAATACTACGTATATTGCAAGGTGTAAATGTATATAATTTTAAAATAACCACATTGATATATTGAAATATTTGAATATCAATAAATTACATTATTAAATTAGATTCAGCATTATGCATACATATATTATCATATATAGTTATAACATAACACTAATTGTACTTTTGATTCTACCACTCTAAATTAAATTAAGATTTAAAAAAATTAAAGACAGTAAAAATGTTGTATTGAGTTTGCATTAAAACAATATGTTAACAAGGTAACAATCACAATCTAGAATCAACATATATATATTGAAGTTATATAATAGTAATGTAATAACCAAATAAAATACGATACACAAATAAAACTGCACATAAATAAAGTAAGAAACTAATTACATTGCAACATTTCACAAAATAATATATTCATAACATAATAATTAACCTGTGTATACCTGAATAAATATAATAAGTGACACAATACGAAAGTTAGGTTTTATTAACAATTGCACAAAATAATAACTATGCAGACACTTAAACCATGTAAGTAACTATAAATAATTTGCATACCTATGTAAAAACCAATGTCATAATATTACAGAAATTACAATAGACCTCATATCCTTCTAATTAATTAAATACAACATGAAATAATCTCTACATCAACATTCCTACAACATTAATAACTAGGTGGATCCCCCCCTCCTAAGTGTCCAGATTGGCCAACAGGGCTGTTCCTCGTTTGACCCAGTGTTCAGACGGCTTTTCGCCAGTCTTGAGCTCAACCATGACAATAAATGAAGCTCGATCACTGGTGCCGGCCCTGTTGGGGTAGTAATAGCACGGACACGTGTAGGTATCTAGAGCAAGGATGGAGGGAGGGTAGGCAGTATATTAGAAGAATTAAGTAAGCCTGTGAGAGAAGGGAAAGTATAACAAATTACAATATTTTGATATCCCGTGTTTTTATTGAATTCCTAGTTTTAAATAATAATAAGAACCCATTAAAAACGTTCAGCCAATATTTATAATAAAAAATGCTCCAGAATTAAAACTATGTAATATGTAGTATAATATATAATATGCACCACATAGTGTTTGTATTCTCGTTACAAATTGTGTATGCATTGTTTTATCACGATTTACAAGATGACAATATTTCAATCATATGACAACAGCGCAGGGCAATTGTACAGATTAAAAGAGAAGTAAAAATATTAAATTATACACCACAGAAAACAAAATAAATATTGTGGAATTAATTTAATATAAACATTAAAATAAATATATACAGTATGTGAACCCAAAATATAAAAAATACCAAATGCCTGAAAATAAAGTAGATTCTATCTATGGTTTTAAAAATTGAAACTAAAGATCTGAACATGTATCCAATGCAATCAAGGACCATGTTAACCTTATTGATATACAGTGAATTAAAGGTAAACATATTCGATGTAACAAAACGAAAAGGAGATCAATGTATGTGGAACATAATCAAGATATACCAATAAAATACAACAGACAATGCACTGGAGTAATGTAAGATATAATCAGTCACATACCAAAAAAGAATACAGATCATTTAAAAAAATTAGACTATTTGCAGTTTCTGTAATGTGATTATTATGTGTTTTGTATGACGTGGTTATAGAGGAATATTACCGAGCTATTTTGTCAATTACTTAAATTTAAAAAGATCTCGGTAAGGTATTTAGAGATTTAAAAGAAATTAAATGTGAATGTAAACATGGAAATGAAATAGAGGTAAAATATTGCAGAAGTATAATTTATTTTATTTGTTATTTATAATTCTATAAGTAACTATACCTACTTAATAACAAAGGCAACTGAAAGTAATTAAAAATACAATTGCAAAAATGAATCCTCCGATTGAAACAAACACGTTAATTAAAAAATCGTTTCACTCAAGTCTAGAGGTTTGATTGAGTATTTGGATAACACTTGATATATTCGGTCCTCATTTACATCATATTTTAAACACTTTTTGTCGAATTCACTAAACATTATGTGTCTAAATTATGTATCAAAATGATATGTATGCTACATATTTTATTAAAACTATTTACTCCATTACTAATTCACAGAAAACCATAAAGAAATAAACGGAATTAAATTAATCTGACCTACAAAACAATACGATTTAGTGTAGCGATCTAACGATGTATTATATTAAAAATTGAAAAGCACAACATTTTTATTTTGATTCGGTAAAAACGCATTGCAAAGGACAGAAAATGGAAAAGTCTTTCCGGTCATTTACAAATGAAATAAATTCAAAATGATAGATCATTAATAGTGGCTTTACTGGATAGTTATTGGATTAAAATTCGGACAATTTGCATTCATATCCACAAAAGATGGATAATAATATTAGTTCAACACAAGAACATCTCCCCACCCCAACAGCTTACTCTTTTGCGACTTCTTTTTGTTCTCGACCGGTTTGAAGTAGACAGTAGGGATGGAGCAGAACAGCTGCATAGGCGCCGCTTCTATCAAGCAGGCATTCTTGCGGTCCCAGCCGGCGCTCTGCAGCGAGAGGCCGCGCACGTAGACCCCATCTTTGGCGGCGACGGCGATGTTGGCGTCGTCCACGGTCATCACGGTAAACTCCCAGCTCAGCGAGTCCACGCCGATGTTGTTGTTGCGTGCTGACGACTGACATTTCAGTTGAGGCAATTCAAAAAATATTATTTTTTAATTTGTTAATTTAAATAGCCTTTTTATATAGAAATATGCACTGAATTACATTTTGAGGTCGTCAGTTTTAATTCTTTATATTGGTCAAATACTTAAAAAATTATCCGTAATAGTGTGATTTTTACATTAAAAAATAAATATTATAAAGTATAAAAATCTTACAATTTAATTATATAAAAACATGGTCCGAAATAAAATATTATTTAATTTAATTTTAATAATAAGAATTTAATAAAAAGAATAAAAAAATTCTTCTGATTACATATTTTACAATAAATAATACTAATATTATTCATTAAACCTTGTAGATATATAAAAATGATATAGTGAAACAAATTAGTTTTAACACTTTTTAATTAATATATATTTTGTTAATATGTATACAGATACTGCAATTAGAAACGTAAATTTAGCTGTATATTAATCATAATGCAGAACAATTTATAAAACTCAGCTTACCTGTAGCACCGCAGTGAGAAAGCCGGTAGGGAAGGTGAAGGCCCCCAGCTGGAAGATTTTGGGGGGTCGCGCGGTCACCGCCCACGTGGTGAACATGTCCAGCCGAGTGACCAGATCGCGCATCCAGGAACCTAGCGGCTTCATCGAGGGGTAAGCCTGCGTGAAAGGGTGGGAGAGTGTCCCAAAATACACTTATACATGGCGGCAGCAGTGAAATATACATTGATTTGGGATAGAAGTTGTTACAAGAGTCATATACCCTATCAATCAAATAAACAGCATATTTATGTTATTAATAAAGTTATTTGAAATAACAAACCTTAGTGTTAGACAGTTTTGGCATTATGGCTTTTTCAGGTAATTTTATGTTAAGCAGATTTTATAAAACATAAAAATTAATATGTAATATATATCAGCGTAATTTTTCTAATTTATTATATTGAAATAGGTTTAAATGTTGGATATAATTAAAATCTGATAACAATTAATTTTTTCTGAAAAAATATAATCACCGAATCTTATCTAAAAACTTCAGCTTTTTATTATTTTATCACATCATATTCACATATTTCCAGCATTTATCAGTCATGAAGGGCAAATAGTTAATCATTTTCGAGATAAATAGCTACAGTATACTGTGCAAGCACACATACTAAAACTATTCCAATATATAAATAAATAGCAATGCAATTATAGTGCATAATAAAACATAATGAGAAACTACTATATTATATCATGATTCAAGGTATTACAAGATAATATTATATTGTATCCAAACTAAAAAAACATAATATAAACAAAATGATCATTGCTTAACATCGCCAAAAGTAACATGCAGCCTATAATAAACCATTTCAATCGGAATACAATCTCCACTATCCATAAATTCTCACCTTAGCCCAGGGAGTCGGCACATTGGCATCATGGATGGACTGAAAGACGTCCTCAAGATCGACCGACATGACCACCAGGCCCTGGATACCTTTGTTGAGGTCCGTGAGCTGTATGCGGATTATGTCGAGTAGGGAGTTGTATCGCTGGATCTCCTGGAGGAGTACCACGTTGAGGGGTGAGGGGGAGGTGGAGATGATTTTCGCGGTTGTGGCGTAGTCGATGTTCTCCGGGACCTGTTTGTAGATGTTGCGCGAGAGTTCGAGAACTTTCTCCTCACGCGTTTCACCTTTAGATTTCACCACCTGTGTAGTGAAAGACAAGGACAAGAGAGAAGGAAGGAAGAAAATGAATGCAGAGAATGGAATCAAGTATATAGAGAGAAAAGGGGGGAGGGAGATTTGTATATATATACTTGTTTGTATCTATAATAGAATAGTATATTATGCCACGAGAATTGACTAGTTTTTTCTCACGCGGCCGAAGGCCAAGTGAGCATATAAATTTAAGTGAGCAATGAAGTCAATTCGAGTGCGCATAAACGTTTT
>JAUZND010028869.1:0-19500 GCA_034780555.1 Coelogynopora nodosa
TAACGGGCGTGTGGGGTTGGAAGGAATAACGGGCGTGTGGGGATGGAAGTAATAACGGGCGTGTGGGGTTGGAAGGAATAACGGGGGTGTGGGGATGGAAGGAATAACGGGGGTGTGGGGTTGGAGGGAATAACGGGCGTGGGTTTGGAGGAATAAGGAACATTTAGTATAATTGTCTGTAGTGAAACGCTGTTTACAAACATTATGCTAAAATCTTTTAAACACTAAACACTCAAAATGGTATATAAATTAAATACATATATATATTTTAAATGTATTCATAATTTAGCTCAATTCAGGGTTTTTGAACATATTTGTGACAATTTTTAAATTCAATTCGTATATTTATTATCAAAATATTTTTTTGTATTTTTTCTAAATAATTTCTGATAAATTTTGTTGAATATATTTCAACTACTTGATGTCGTAACTTTATCAAAAATCGATATTTAAGACTAAATGAAATATATTCAGATCATAATATACCAGTTAAAGATCTTAACATACCAGTTCCGATCATAAAATGCCAGTTCAGATCATAACATACCAATTCAGATCATAACATACCAGTTCAGATCAGAATATACCATATTATTAATAATTATGTAGGTAAAAAAGTGTTCTTAGTTTATCATAAACCTTCGATGACATAAAATGTATTGCATTGGTTTTTTGTACAATAAGGTCATGCATAATAATATCAACTTAGTTCGATTTATGGCAGTCACTTCTAAAATTATATAGATGTTAAATTTTTTCAATAACAAACATGTTAAATTCTGTGGAAAATTTACATTAGTTTTGCGTATTGTATATTTTAATAATTAATTATTTTATTAATTATATATTAATTTTGATAATTTAAAATTTATTAAAAAATCTAAAATAAAAATATCCTTTTTCCAATATTGGTCGAATATATTTAATTAATAAAATATCGCCTAAAATACTTTTTTACCAAAATAAAAATTTCTGTAATATTTCTGATAAATGAAATTAATGTTTCTCATAAACTTGTTCTAAACTGATCTATATATAAATGTGTTAAGTGAACACAGAAAAGGGAAAAGAAGCCTACATTACTTTATCATCTATATTTGAATGTATATAGCGTATGCGTAAAGAGTACATATTACATTTTCAACTTGAATGGGAATTATTAATTGCAATGCTAATGCGTAGGTACATAGTTATATAGCACATAGCCATATTCATGTGTTGCTTATGTTCGTCTGAGATATCAGCATTTGTTTATATAAGGTTTCGTGCAGTGATATTAGAGTAACATGGGAACGAATACATCTTATGAAATGTAATCTTTTCAGTAAATTTGTCCTGTAAACAAGTTAAACAACACATAAACGGTTGATCAAATTTTCCAAAGCCACTCATTAAATCTAGGCAATGCTCATTAAATCCAATTAATAATAATGCTACGTGAATATACGTTATGTAAAGTACGTGACTCAATTTCGTTCTAGATGTTAGTTATAGAAAATGTACATAATAACACACATACGTAGTAACACACATAGTAACACACATACGTAGTAACACACATAGTAACAAACATACATAGGAACGCACATAGTAACACACATAGTAACACACATACATAGGAACACACAGCTAATTTCGCACATAAATCATAACAAAATGTAAATTACCGTTAAATGAAATTTAGGATAATAAAACGTACAGTAAAAATATCCAGGGCACAATGTCTGACTAAATAAATAATTTTAAAATTTAGATAAATCAGATACATCATTCTATTGTTTGAAATAGCTACAATCACATGTTATAGCTACAATCACATGTTATAGCTACAATCACATGTTATAGCTAGAATCACATGTTTTAGCTACAATCACATGTTATAGCTACAATCACATGTTATAACTAAAATCACATGTTATAATTACAATCGAATGCTATAACTACAATCTCACGTTATAGCTACAATCAGATGTTATAACCGCAATCACATTTTATATCTACAACACATGTTATAATTACAATCACATGGCATACCTAAAATCACATGTCATAGTTACAATCACATGTTATAGCTAAAGTCACATGTCATAGTTACAATCACATGTTATAGCTAAAGTCACATGTTATAACTACAATCACATGTTATAGCTACAGTCACATGTTATAACTAAAATCAAATGTTATAATTACAAGCAAATGTTATAACTACAATAACATGTTATAGCTACAATCAGATGTTATGACTACAATCACATGTTATAATTACAATCCCATGTTATAACTAAAGATTTCTGTAATATTTCTGATAAATTAAATTAATGTTTCTCATAAACTTGTTCTAAACTGATCTATATATAAATGTGTTAAGTGAACACAGAAAAGGGAAAAGAAGCCTACATTACTTTATCATCTATATTTGAATGTATATAGCGTGTTATATAACATGTTATAATTACAATCACATGTTATAACTAAAATTACATGTCATAAGTACATTCGCATGTTATAACTACAATCACATGTTATAATTACAATCACATTATATAATTTTTCTTTGTTCTGGAAACATTTTATGTAAGCTTTTAAAGTGTTATATTGATATATATTTGATTGACTTTAAGATTTTGTTTCACAGATTTCTGCCAATAAAATCTTTTCATTTAGAAAACGGAAGACTCTTTTTTAATCTTGTTATTTATGATTGATGCTTCATGTTGCATTATTAAACGTTAGACAGACTCACTAAAAGCAGAATAGAACAGTTCAATAGTATAAAGTTTTGTTTTGCATACTAACATCTATTTGATGTTTGGATATGCTTTTACACATAAAGAAAAAGTAAATTAAAAGTTTCAATCCTAATACAATAAATGAAGTACTACATTTTGTACCCGACGTTTTTTACAAAAGGTTAAAACATATAAATGTATATTATGTATTAAAAAGATGTGATCTACATATATCATATTTTTAAAAGATATACATGAATATTATGTATTTAACATTTATAAATGTATATTATAGTAAATGGATACTATTCGAATCCTCAACATCACCACAAAACAAATAAAAATGTAAATATAATTAAAAGAAGAGCCAGAAATTATCAATGCGACTGTCAAATAACAAATAAAAATTCATAATAATATCAGGATGGTTTAAAGGAAAAACCAACATTCGTGTTATGTTAGATAGAAATGTTTATATGTATATATATTTGTATATATAATATAAATGTATTGTATATTATGTTTTTAAAAGGTATAAATGTATACTAGGCAGTCAAAATTGCAAAAAAAGGATGTATTTAAAATATGTCTATTTCGTATTTCGAAAGGATATAAATGTATAATATGTTTCTAAAAGATAAACATTTTTGATGTATTTAAAAGATAGAAATGTATTTATGTATTCGAAAAATATAAAATTATATTATGTTTTTAGAAGATAGAAATTGATTTAAGGTAGTCAGAACATAGAAATGTATATTAGGTATTTCGGAAAATTTAAAAATAATCATTTCAGTAATTACTAAAAATAAATAATTAATACTATCAAACTTCTATTTATATTAAATATTAAATATATACAATATAATATGCAGTGTAACATATTTATACATAATTATTTAGCTAAATTAGACGCACATGAATAAATAAGTGGAGTATTATATTATATTTTTATTATATATTATATTATATATTATATAATTATTTATATATTATTTATATATTATTATTATATATTATATATTATAAGTTATATTATATTAGTAATGATGTCACACATAATCAAGTTTTAACCCACCGTACGAATTTACACAAAAATCAAAAAAGTAATGTATCGCTTACCTTGCAGGTTGTGATTGGCCCATTTTGCGCACTTTGATGGTGCAGTAAGTAACCCGTGGGAAGTGACCAGAGACATCCCAATCGGTCCCCGCCAGCAAGTCATTGAACACCTTAAACCCAAATGTCGTGTAATTAGTACCAATAAAGCGGCGCATCAGATAGATCTGTCCGACTGAATTCGCAATAAACAGACTGCGAACAAACATAAACAAAGCGGTCAAGCGAGTGTTGGGTGCTATGCAACAAAAGCATCGATTTATAATGCCTTTCATTCGTCGAAATCGTGTCTGTGACTCGGCCTGTTCCTCGAGAGCAGCCACCAAACAAGAGATGGCCTTCATTCTCAGCTCTCGGTCGGGGATAGAGGCCTCTCTAGCTGACTTAAGCAACATTGGGAGTCGACGGGAGCCCACCCTCCACAAGAGGTGAGGCACCCACGCCATCATGGCCTGTCCCGCCAGAACAATTGCTACCCACTGATAGTAACCGATGTAGCGGACCTTTTCGAAATCAATAGATTCCGTGGGTATGTTTTCGTGTGGAAGTAGGAAGTAAGTGTTGGATACCCAGCATAGATTTTCTGCATATTCCTCCCATGCTTTGGTAAATTCTTGTGGGACCCAACATTGTATTGGCTTACCTGAAACAGAAACAAGCAAGGAATAAAATATTTGAATCTATTATCTGGACATAATCATAACATACTTTGAAAACTTTATAATTTTATAAAAATGTAACACATGAAATAGTAATCATTATAGTAGAATATTTCAAATTCGGGATTTTTTTTATAATAAAACATAAATAGACCGATTCTGGAATACATATATTATGCTAATATCAAACTTATTTTATTTTACTGTTTTAAATATTATTAAAATTATTATATACATATTTATATATATTAAAATAATACATGATATGAAGTACAATAAACTGCTGATTAGTTCTTTTGTGGAAGGAACAATGATTCTAAAAATTAATTTGTTATAATAAATAATGATACACAATAAGGTATTCATCATTCCCATTTTAATTATTGAATGTTTATTAAAGCTAGCTCTAGATTATTTTAAAAACGTCTAAGCATACCCAATATTTCATTTATTAATCATTATCAAATGTTACCATAGAATAATTGCATAACATATACTAAAATACCCTACGTTATGAGCCAAATTGCTAGATGACCAAGTATACTGAATATATTTATTAAAATTATAGCCCGTATTCAGTCAAATTGGTCTCAATTGTTTATATGTTTTTCAAAACTAATCCTGTACACACAGGTTCATTTCCTAATCACATTTACGTAATTTGTCCAAAGATAACCCAATGTTAAATTTTTCTTTGGAGTTAAGAAATGCTTTTGATTTCTGCATGTTTTATGGATCTTATTTCACATATCGAATATTGACCTATAAATATGATAAATGTAAGTAAATTCTCCATATGAAGACTGATAAAGGTCAGCTTTAGATATGCAGCTTAAAGATAAAAACATGACGTTTATGAAAGCTTTAATATATAACACACAAGTTTTACTAAAGCATCAAGATAAACATTGTGTTTCCACGAATAACACATACTACAAGTGCTTTACCGTTTTAAAAAGAACTTTCCCAGTAGCCCCATAATCATATTATGAGGTAAAACTAAAAAAAAGTTAGATACTAAAGAACTAAGAGATACATAACTATATGGAAAAATAAATTAACAGAGAAAGGGTATGTACGGAGACACGCAAACCAATAAGAAAAGAGAGAGGGAAGACGCTAGAGTAAGATCAATGTCAAGACTCACTTAGCTTGATAATATTTTTAATAATAATATCGACTTGAATATATTTAGAACTACTAAACTTTAAATGAATTGAGTGGACCGGTATTTTCAATTCTTTATAGTATATAATTACATTGAAGTTTCAAACCTCGCATTATTGAAGCAGTATTAATTGTTTGCTAGCAAAATGGAAAACTAGGGCGGCAAGTCAGACGAAACAGTCACTGGTGCGTTCATTTCTTTTCTCTTTTCGTTTAGTGGGGTTATTATTCTAAGAAATATAGAACAGAACGTAGATAGCCCGAAATGAAGGCAATAGAGATTACTGGGCGACAGTTTTTGATGGTTTGGTGAAAAAGACGGGGAACCAATTTCTTCTGCCTCAACGAAAACTGTCTCAAAGAGGGAGAGGGAGAGATATCTAAAAGTTGTGTACCTTTTCTCTCGCTTCTCAACGTCAATCTTTTATCGTAAAGTCAAAAAGAGTTTGCCATCCACTTCCATTCTTTCTTTTAAGTATATTGAGGGGACCAGGATCGTCGTAGAGTGAGATGCGGATCATATACTAGGCAGTAGGTAGTAGGCAGTAGGCTCATATATTTCCGACCATTAGGCTACTGTGTTAGTAAAGTGTAGAAGACAGATATCGTCTATTCTCATCTCTATCCTTCTTACTTCGTTTCTTTCATGGATCATTTTCAGAGTGCCTATTTGAGTTAACTGTAAAGTTTTACATATCATTAACCCCCTTTATAACTAGACATAACTAGAATAGTATTTTATATAATTGATAACTAAGCATATCTAGAATAGTATTTTACATAATTGATAACTAAGAATAACTGGTATAGTATTTTACATAATTGATAACTAAGCATAACTAGAATAGTATTTTATATAATTGATAACTAAGCATAACTAGAATAGTATTTTATATAATTGATAACTAAGCATAACTAGAATAATATTTTATATAATTGATAACTAAGCATAACTAGAAGAGTATTTTATATATATAATTGATAACTAAGCATAACTAGAATAGTATTTTATATAATTGATAACACAGCATAACTAGAATAGTGTTTTATATTATTGATAAATAAGCATAACTAGTATAGTGCTTTATATAATTTTAAACGATAAGTATTAAATAGAGGAGACAATAAAATCAACAATTACACTATCATATAAGCTTTAGTTTTGTTTACTTTTCATATTTAATGAGATATTTATAAGGTTGATAAAGTATTACATTTCGATTAATATTTTACGAAATATATTATTAAAATTCAATTAATTTCGGTGCGGTTAATATATGTAATATTGTAGAAAATTTCGCAACATTAAAAAAAATTCAATTTATACGAGTATGCAAAATAGTAAATTTTAAGCTATAAAAAACGATTAGAAAGAATAATTATAATACAACACATATTAGTTTCCCGTAATCAATAATCTAAATACAAATAGAATAATCTGCAAATAATTTATTAGTACATTCGTTAATAAAGGAAAAGCGCTTCTTTACATAATAACTACATTTAACAATCATCAATAATACTAAATTTATAAAATTATAACATGTATTAAGTATTTAATAAACATATTATGGTTCATTGACGTAGAATATGTAGAAGAGTGATTCATTAAAAAATACCGTGATATATTAATATAGACTGGTTAATACAGAAAAACATTTTAGTTTTATTTAAGTAAAGATACGTGTTCATATGCAATAATATTTTAGTGAAGAATTATACTACATGACAGTGGCTGATTGTCAAAACTTGAGATACACTTAGTTTATTTTACAACTGATACTGAGGCCTACCTGAGGCAGTATATGCCAGAGTGAACTAATGTTTTAATAATATTTGACCTCAATATATCATACACTATAATTCTTGTGAGTCGATTTATTGATTTAGACACTTTGTTACCGATCTATCCATTTCGACAATTTGCTATTATTTATCGAATTGAATATGTTGTTATTGAACTATCGATTTTATTAGTTTTCTATCGATCTATCGACATGGACAGTTTGTTATCTAGGTAGACAGTTTTTTTTATCAACCTATCGATTTAAACAGTTTTCTATCGATCTATCGACTTGAACAGTTTGTTATCAAGCTGGACATTTTTTTATCAGCCTATCGATTTGGACAGTTTGTTATCTATCTATCTACCCCATCTATCTATCGATTTAAAAAAAATGTTCTATCGATCTATCGACATGGATAGTTTGCTATGAAGCTGTACAGTTTGCTATAGATGTATAGGTCTAAACAGACTATCCCTCGATATATCAATCTGGACAATTGATCAATCGATCATTTATACATTTTGATATTTTCAAAGTATTTAAGTTCTTATATCATTTAAATGGTTAACACATTTAAAGGAAATATATAAAGAAAAACGTACTATATTTATTTATGTACAAACCTAAAAGTATTATATGTTGATATATCATTTCATTAATGTATTCTTGCTAATTGCAAACATTTTTAATTTATATTTATATATACATTTATTTGTAGGATAACATATTTTCATTGTTTTATATAAAATATTATATATATATTTATATATTTTTGATTTATAATGAATATTTAGATTAAAATCATAAGCATATAAAATTAATTAATAAATAGATCATGAATATATAGAAAAAGCTAATTTTCAGAAAACTACCTTCGTAGAAATATATGTGCAGCGTAAATATTGAAGGAAACCTCATGGACATAACTATTTTATGAGGCAAAAAGGGCAACCGTATGGACCCCACTTATACGCAGATAATTAATAAATAAATAGACCTATAGTACATTTGCAGGGTTGTTGTGAAGGCGCTTTGCAACTACCGGAAATATGATTGTTTGTTTTAATTCAAAATTGGTTTCCAATTTTTTGATTGTATAGCGCAACAACGAAAAAGGAAAGAGACCGGTCGAGAGGAATGAAAAAGGTAGAAGAGAGATAAAGCTTACAGTTGTTTATGTGTGAAAATTTGTTTATCAATATATTTAGTAGATTACGTTATAGTTTAGAGAGAAGTTTAAAAAGTAAGAGCTCTAATGCCAACTGACATATATGCAGATTTACACTCTGAACGAGTGACTGGCTTCAATTGAAAAAGTGGTGCCTTAGTTGCAGACCACTTTTTTTATTAAAAGTGAATGAAATGTTTCTAATGTCTTCCGGTGGGATATTCAATCGATGACTTGACTCCAAGCTATCCTAAGAATAAACGATTTGCAAGGTCATTTTGCTATATAAATAATGTTATTAATTTATAATGTATCGCTTACGTAAAATGTTATCTAATTGCTTAAGTTTTAAATATTAGCCTTAACAAAATTATTACTTTTAATGATGTAATTTTCATTTTTAATATTACAAATTCAAGTAAAGTATTCTATATCTTATGACATATCCTATATATTTTTAATAGCAAGATATTTTCGAAAATAATTAAAATCAAATTTGTTTGATACTACTAACTTTTCTGTGTAAATATTATTAATAACTTATTTACTTTTTATAAAGCAATGGTTCTATAAAATTATAAAAATGTAATCAAATAATAATCTCTTATAATGATAGTTTTATTTACGAAATATGACAAATATCAAGCTTAAGATCAGCGTACCTGATAAAAAAGTCAAATTGGAATACTATAAACAATATGGCTATACTATTAAATATTTATTTAGAAGAATATTATGTATTTTAATTAGACATGTTTAATCTAAATAGACCTCTACAAAATATTGTCTCATGTATCTATCCAACCAAATGATTTCAATTATTTTAATTGAAAACATAATCATCAACATTTTTTAAAACAACACATTCATGGCATATTTGATCAGTTCGAATTTCTTGTTTTCATCAATAACAGGAAATTGATCTAGGGTTATAATAGTAGGCATTCCATATCTTGGAGATATCATGTGTCTCCTAGTTGGATTTAAATAACTCGGCACATATCCATCCGGAAGCATGAAGCTAATTATACAGTCGGCTATATGGAAAGAAAGAATTCCCGCCAAACAAGAATTTCAATTTCTCAGAATGTCAAAACCTTTTTCCTTTCTCGCTCGCTTCTACCCCACCCCACCACTTCCATCTTCATAGTCGAACGTTAATCACATAAATTTCAAAATGGAAGAGGAAAATCTGAATTCCATCGAAACTTTCTTTTCATTAATTTTTCACCCGAATCGAACAACAAATCAATGGAAGAATCAATCAATAAAATCTATTTATGTAACAAAATCTGATGGTAATTTTTTCTAATTAGAAATTTAGGAGGATAATCGTTTATTAATTAATTATTATTTGAGTTTCATTTAGTGTCTTTTCAAGAATTTTTTATGCATTCAATGACAGTAATCTTTGTAATTAATAATGATATGATTTTTTATTCCTATATATCTAGTATATATAAATGTATGATATAAGATTTATTAAAACACGACATATATCCGCATAAAATATATACCATAAAAATCCATATATTATTATGCTACAATTTTTTAATTATAATTCTTATTATTAAGAATAAAAGAAAATAATCAATTCGTAAAAAACCAAAAAGTATTATAGTGTTTTGGCCTAATGGAAACACATCTACTTTTTGTAATAATATCAAACATATTGAGAAATCATTAAAAGTAACATAATTATGTATTGCTTCAAGCTATAAATTTCTAATAATATTCTTCAAGTTATACTAAGCCTTTGTTGATTAAAATAGATGTTTGTCTCGTAATTATAATCCGATCATAAGTTAACAATATAATAGTATTAATCAACTCATCAATATTCAAATGTGAGTACTACGGTAGCACTACTTTGAGAAGCCAATCATTCCTTTCTTTTCAGTTTTTTGAATCCACACTGGAATCTTAATGATTAATTAATATTAATCATTATTTGTATACAGTTTTATCCATAGATATATTTTAGATAGTTTAACTAATTTTAGATATATTAATAGTTTCTAAAGAAGAATGACTGTCACGTATATTTTTCGTAAGTTTTTACAATATCGATTTAAAAAGGTTATATAAAAGTCAATGATAACATTCTATTACACTCAAATACCACAGCAAAACAAAATTAAAAACAAGAAAGAATAGTATCAACATGTTATAATAATAGCAAGAGATTTAATGGAAAAACAACAATCATGTCCGGACTCCAGAAAGGTCAAACAATAAAAATGTATTATCATCAAATCACAAATAATAAGTTAATAATTTGTTTACAATCCTAAATATAGTTTTGTACTCTATAAAACAGCTTGACAATTCAAACGTACAGATTTAGAAGACAGTCAATCCAAAAAGCAATAATACTCGTATAACTAAAAGCAAACCAGCTCATAAACTAGAAGACGCGCAATAATTAAAACTTATAATTAAAAAAATAGAAACTGTAATTAAGCAATAGTGCGGGACTTTATAAAAGCCGCTTAATTATGACTTTTTCAGAAATTCTAAACGTTGGAAAATATTTATTTATCACAATACAAAATAAAAATACATTTTTTCACGTAAAATATAAATATATACCTACATGAAGGTGCAAAAAATAACTTTATAATGGAACAACCCGTAAGTGTCAGGTTTAATAGAGTAATCAAACATAAGCAGTAGAAAATTTACGCTTTTTTGAACCAAGAAAATTATATCTGGTGTAGCACTGATAACGAATTAAACATTTTTATGAAGTTATGTTATAGATCTTGATGAAAAACGAGAGTCAAACTATTGCTGAAAGACGCATATAAGCCTGAGAGTTCGCAAGTATTTTCATGAACTTCGAAAATAAATAGTAAATTAAAATATTTGCAATAATTTGAAAATGAAAATAATGTATTTATAACGCAGCCGATGCTTTTTGTAAAACCAATGGAATGTTATTTTCCCCAATTAATCTGCAATTTAAAAATACAGGCATACAAGTCTTTTTTGAGAAAAACATTTACGACAATTATCATAAAAAATTATATTAGTAAGTCGGTAATTAGTGAATATTATCGAGAACAATTGTATTTTCAACATAATTAAACTAAAACATTAGCCGAAATTAGAAATGTGTAGTAGTATTAGAAATTAGAAATGTGTAGTAGTATTAGAAATTAGAAATAAGTGAGTATTATCGAGAACATTTGTATTTTGATCATAATTAAACTAAAACATTTGCCGAAATTAGACAATTTAAATTGTTATGCATAGCTTATTTATTTTGTTAAAAAATAAATTAAGTTGTACATTCCCATTAGCAGTATTTTATGATGAATTGTGTTTAAAATAAATATGAAAAATATTAATTAAAATATTCAGTGACATTAAATGTTGAATGTTAAAAATTATTTGTCCATTTTGACATTAAAAAGAATATACGATTAAAATTTAACTCAATAATAATATATTTTGGTAGAGGATAACTTCTGAAACGTATTAGTATTATACTATATTAGACTATATTAGCATGATTTGTGATACAAGAATTTGACAATTATTTCGCAGATACGCGTGTGAAAATCACTTTGTAGATACTTATGTGACAATCATTTTGTAGATACTTGTTTGATAATCATTTTGAATATACTTGTTTGACAATCATTTTGTAGATACTTGTTTGATAATCATTTTGAATATACTTGTTTGACAATCATTTTGTAAATACTTGTTTGACAATCATTTTGTAGATATTTGTTTGACAATAATGTTGTAGATACGTGTTTGACAATCATTTAGTATATACTTGTTTGACAATAAATTTGTAGATACTTTAATGACAATCATTTTGTAGATACTTGTTTGAAAATCATTTTGTAGATACTTGTTTGAAAATCATTTTGTAGATACTTATTTGACAAAATATTTTTTAGATACTTGTTGTTTGAAAATCATTTTTTAGATACTTGTTGTTTGAAAATCATTTTTTAGATACTTGTTGTTTGTAAATCATTTTGTAGATACTTGTTTGACAATCATTTTGTAGATACTTGTTTGACAATAATGTTGTAGATACTTGTTTGTTAATCATTTTATACATACTTGTTTGACAATAATTTTGTAGATACTTATGTGACAATCATGTTGTAGATACTTGTGTGAAAATCATTGTGTATATACATCTGTGAACATCATTTTTTTGGTTTTGGTGTGACAATCATATTGTAGATACTTTAATGACAATCATGTTGTACATACTTTTGTGAATTTAGAATTTACTGAACCCAGTAGTAACCCACTGGTAACCCAGTAGTAACCCAGTAGTAACCTAGTAGTAACTCGGTTGTAAACCCTGTAGTAACCCACTGGTAACACAGTAGTAAGCTATCAGAGTACAAAACGTTATTTACTGCATAGTTTATACAAAATCTCTAGATAAAAAATATTATGCCTTTAAATACCTAAAAATCACTATAATGACACCTAAAACACATGTCATTGGCTAAAATTGGTTCTACCACATGACGAGGTGTGGTTTGGTAACCTATACTATATATACTTTATATACTATATATACTAAACATTTTAACTACTAAAACTTATATTTCATGGAATATTAAAATAGAAAATTTGACGCAAACATAGTTATTTTAAAATTGCTTTTAAGTAATTTTTTTAATTTAATTAACATTTAAAATTGTTTAATGGTTACATTACTTTCATGATTCAAACAATTAAAATAATTAAAATAAAATAATTTAACTATATTTTGTAAACATGTGAAAACTAAGTGCTTACAATTTTGAATTAAAGCTAAATGTAATGAAGTTTATGTTTTACATGAAATAAAATATATATCACGATTAGTTGCACGAAATATATTTTATGATATGCTAAACAATTTTTTTGCATTTATATAATCGGGTCAGGAAATATTTTATCCTATGTACACGCTATTCGTGCAAAACAATTAATTATTTGTACAATTCCAAATTAGTAGAAAATAGTAGCACTATAGCAACACATTAAAATATTTTAATTATAAATAATTATTTATATCAAAAGCTAAGAGCTAGTTTTAATTATTTTCTGTTATAATCGGTTGCAATAACTAGCTGTTAAAATATTTGATAATTAAAATTATAATATATTTTGATGACAAATCTATTGTAAATCTAGATTTAATTTAAAACACATGAAAGGCAATTAAGTATGGTCTACTGAAATCATAGAAACAAATCATTATCTTGCAAGCATGTTCGCGTGGATTATAAGATGATACATTTGTAAGAGAAAAGATTCAGAAAATACGCTAAACTATCGTCAAAGAAACAAAAAATAATAAAACAAAAATGAGTAAATTTTTTCTTGGAAAACTTATGATTTTGTGGAACGCCACATTAAGTCTTCAGCTAGGTCACGCAAAAAATGCACGAGGTTAGCGAGCAGAGAAAGAGAAAGAATAATGGTTGTGACTGCTTCAAGTTACTCAGAGGAGCATGATAAACCAAGACAACGACGTTAATATAGAAGAAAGTGGAAATATTGTCCTGCTTTCGGCTCATCATGTACTCACCATGGCTAGATTGTGTTTTTTTTTACTGTTTAAGGTGAGTTGATTATCGACCATATATAAGATGTGAGGCTCGTGAAGCATAACCAATACACCAACCAACTGAGATGTCACTCTCTGAGTTCTACTCCTCTCTTCTTATATTTTGTTTATCGCTCGCGCAGCTTCTTCAAGAGATATATTTCTAACCAACGATCAGAAGGACGTAAAGCATGATAATGCACTGTCAGAATAGCAACCAGCGAGCAGCATAAAGCTGGCCGGTCACACATCGTTCGCTCAGTTTTGTTATATATCTCTCATCTGTTGTGTTTTTAACGAAGCAGATGGCAAGAATGAACAAGTTGATGTTGGTTGGATTGACTAAGAAAATAAAATGTACAATGGCGCGCCGCATCACATAGGTGTACGCAGGGACGGGAGTTTATACTGCCTTTTTTATGACCACCTTTTTGCTAGCCACAAAAAATAATTATTAAAGTTTATCACATTATTTTTTAACAACGCTCTGTTGTGTAAAATGTATACTTTACGGAATTTACTATAATTTAATAATTTCTTTCTGATATACGTTAATATAAAGCAAAAATATAACTATTACTTTATAAAAAATCGTTAACAGTTGTTTATGATGAAGCGCAACATTTAGATTATTCAGTGGATTCATTTTGTTAATTTATAAGCATCATAGAAATATTGAAATTATATTTTTACATAATATATTCCTACGCTAGTTAGATTTATAAGTATTTATTAATTTAATATGATTATTTTTATAAATTAGTTTGCTTAATTCTAGTGAATAATTATTAGTATATAATTTTAATCACTAAGTTAAAATATTTTGTTATGCTAAATATTTACAATTAAATATAAAGTTATCAATTTCATTTAATTATTTTAGTATTCATATAATGTTATACATTACTAATCAGACATCAATGTAAAATGTTATTAATGCATATTATTTAAAATCGAAAATATTTTAAATTTTAAATCAAGCGGCAGCAAAAAGTTATTGAATCAAAAATTAGTTTTAAATATATACATACAATACATACACAGTAATTACATTTATTATTTTTTTTATTAATGCATAATAGTTAATGTTGTACAGTATATACCGTTCACAAAATACTCCATGCTTGAATTATAAATTAATTCAATTTACATATTTTGTAAATTAGTATATTTGTATAGATTTGATATCAAATTTAGGTAGTTAATATAATTTAACTTTGAATATCACGTAAAAGCAATATTTTCACGAAAATTCCGTTATTTTTCAAGGATATTAAATTGTTTCAACGCCGAAATTCAACGTAATACATTTTTCAAAAATTTTGCGTGAATGAATGCAAATAAGTATAATTATTTATTTTAACTAATTTTAAACCATTACAAAAAGTCAACTTCAAAAAAACTCCTAACGGTGGTTTGCTTGAAAGCGATATCAACAAGGTCATGTTAACCTTATGTTATCACTAGACATAAACAAGGTCATGTTAACATATTGTTAAATACTCGATACAAACAAGATCATGTTAACATAGTGTTTAACACTCGATATCAATAAGGTCATGTTAACATAGTGTTTAACACTCGATATCAACAAGGTCATGTTAACATAATGTTATCATTCAATATCAACAAGGTCATGTTAACATAATGTTTAACATTGGATATCAACAATATCATGTAAACATAGTGTTTAACACTCGATATCAACAAGGTCATGTTAACATAGTGTTTAACACTGGATATAAACAGTGCCATGTTAACACAGTGTTTAACACTCGATATCAACAAGGTCATATTTACATAATGTTATCATTCGATATCAACAAGGTCATGTTAACATAGTGTTTAACACTGGATATAAACAAGGTCATGTTAGCATAGTGTTATCACTCGATTACAAAAATGTCATGTAAACATTGTGTTATCACTAGATATCAACAAGGTCATGTTAACATAGTTTTTAACGCTCGATATCAACAAGGTCATGTTAACATAGTGTTTAACACTCGATATCAACAAGGTAATGTTAACATAGTGTTTAACACTCGATATCAACAAGGTAATGTTAACACAGTGTTTAACACTAGATATAAACAAGGTCATGTTAACACAGTATTATCCCTCGATATAAACAAGGTCATCTTAACGCAATGTTAACACTCGATATCAACAAGGTCATCTTTACACAATGTTAACACTCGATATCAACAAGGTCATGTTAACATAGTGTTTAACACTCGATATCAACAAGGTCATGCTAACATAATGTTTAACACTCGATATCAACATGGTCATGTTAACATAGTGTTTAACACTCGATATCGATATATCGACATTGATTGCAAACCAAATATATTTGACAGTAGATTACCGATTCTATATATACCAAGACGAGTTAAAAATTATTCATAATTATTCATAATATATGTTTGTTAATGTGAAATTATAAATGATGAGTCGATCTAGGCAAAATAGAATCACACCAGCTACCGCGATTATAACTATAAATATACGATAAACATGATTAGTTCTATAAAAAGAAACAGTGCATACATACTGGTCGATTGATGTAGCATGTTGATGTCTTTAAAATTGAAGGAAACAGGGAGTATATAAACACTTGTATATCATCACTGTCTGCCATGTTGTGTACACAGTAGTAACCCTTTAAAGACCTATACATTTTGGTGCTTTGTGAAAAGTACCAAACCTAAGACTGGAAAGAATTTTTTGGTTTTCTCTAAACAAATTAGGACTAGTATTAGATGATAGATGTATCGTTGGAAAGAAAAATATATCTGCTTCCTTCCAGGAAAACTTGAAACACAGTAAGATATGGAGTCCAGAATCCGGGTACGTAGCAGCTTAAAATGCAATTATTTTTTATCTGATTTGAGTCAATTAGAGTGATTGTTGGATTGTGGAGATCTTCGTGTTCAAAAGTAAATCTGTCCACGGCCGGTCGTGAAAGTCAAAAGGCGGTAAAATGTTTGACATTTTGACTAAATTAGAAGATAGACAGGTTTCAGTACGGAAATATAATTAAAATGCTGCTAGATCACCTGATCACCAGATCACCAAACTACTGAATGAAATACTGAAGAGATTGGATTTTAGAGAAAAAAAATAATGAATTAAAATTTTTAAAATATCAAATGTGAATAAAACAATATATAATGTCATACCAGCATGTAGTTCTTATAATAATATAGTGTATCATACATCTTTTAGCTAATTATAACTTTATGTGATAATTTTGGACTATGACTGTTATCCAAATTGTTCGACTGTTTTTTGGAGACAAATGACATGTTGATAGTTGATGAAGTGACACATGGCATGTTGATAGTTAATGTAGATGTCAAATGACATGTTGATAGTTAATGTAGATGTCAAATGACATGTTGATAGTTGATGAAGTGACAAATGACATTTTTACATATTAATATTGATTTTAAATGGTAATAAAAGAATGTTTAATTTAAACATAATATGTATTTTATTCTTTTCGAAAAAATCTATTTAAATTTAAGTAAATATTTATAAATGATAAATTGTTATGTAAATATCCAAGATTCATAAAAAATTATCTAAATATCTATAATATATA
The DNA here is from genome assembly GCA_034780555.1 of Coelogynopora nodosa. Taxonomy (NCBI): domain Eukaryota; kingdom Metazoa; phylum Platyhelminthes; order Proseriata; family Coelogynoporidae; genus Coelogynopora; species Coelogynopora nodosa. The sequence continues at coordinate 17,818 of JAUZND010028869.1, forward strand.
TTTAGATAATGAACATCAAGATCATACATGTTTAAAATACGTATTAAATTTATGAGAACAAGAGCATCAGTTCAAAATATAGTCTTATTTCATACCTGCTTGTCAATATAAATTATAAAAAACTATTTTTTTCACATATACAGCCAAACCCATACCCTCACATTTTCAAATGTTTCGGTTCCATCAATTTTTTATGCTTTACTTGAAAAGTGTTTTAGTTACTATGGTAATATAGCTAGAAAGAGAGCGATATACTAAGACCTATATAGACATGCTGAGGCAGAGACAGAAATGAGAACTCAAGCATTTGATTCTGCTTTCAAATGCATTAAGCGCGAGAGAGGAGTTTGGGAGAAAAACATCAACAACAGCCTGCTACCTCTTACCAACTTAAAATATATTTGTTAGGAGACTGTTTATTTGGGGGTAGGTATTGCTGTGAATATATTGGCTTGCTTGTTCCTCTCAATTTTTAAAAATAAATAGTAAACGATCCTGACTAAACTATTACCATGTATTCATTTTCTCTCGATGTTGAGGAAACAACGGTCGTGAAATAAGGAAAGAAGGGACCGAGAGGTGCATTGTAGCATTGAGCGGCGATGTAAAGATAACATACTGAAAATACATGAGAATGCACGAGAGACGGAGAGTTAGAGCAAAAGAAAAGAATACAGATAACTCATGAATAATGAAGATTGTGAATGGATGAACACAGGCGTTAAATAGATCTCTTTTGTATCTCTTTTGTGCCTTTTCATTTTATTCCCCTCAGTGTATAGCCTATTTATTAGTTTATATATTGTAGGGAAATATTTTATTACTTGCAATATGTTGTATCCACTAATAAAAATCTGCATTAAGCATTCTGGCAAATAATATGACATAACTTGTATCAAATTGAAATGTTTACAATACGTTTTAAAGTAATGTTTTGACATATAAGCCTTTTAAAACAGTAAGACAATAAGTAGATATGTTTTAGTAAACATATAATATGATAATGTGTAAGTGACATATTTATCTTAAAATATGTCAATAAATTTAGTAAGCTTCTTTAAAGAATAGTCTTAAAAGTTTCATAAAAAGTAACTCTTCTAGCCAGCACCCCTCGCCCCACAACTACAATATCATACTTGCACTTGAAGGTGTAATTAACAAATATTAATACTCATCGGATCACATAGAGACCAGTGGTGTGAATTCAAAATTTAAAAATAACTTTTAAAATGTAGGAAAGCAGTAATTAATAAATTAGCAATAAAATAATATCTTGACATTGTCAATGTTGCTTAACCCTATTTTAAGATGAAGTTTCAATAAATGAATTAATTGACAGACTTTATTATTATTTTTATATACGACTAATTCTAACTGTACAAACATTTAATTTATGAAATATTTTACTGTGTTACTTGACACTGCCACAGTTATTATAAATTCATACTTTTAAAAATAAAAAATCTCATAAATTAATTTAATAATTTAAATTGTATTATTTTGTATATAATATATACTGACTCGAAATATTACTAGTAGATGAACTAGTAGATGAACTAGTAGATGAACTAGTAGATGAACTAGTAGATGAACCAGTAGATGAACTAGTAGATGAACTAGTAGATGAACTAGTAGATGAACTAGTAGATGAACTAGTAGATGAACTAGTAGATGAACTAGTAG
>JAUZND010028880.1:0-23376 GCA_034780555.1 Coelogynopora nodosa
GATGACTCATCAAAAAAAAATTTTTTTGCGTGGGCGGGGGGGGGGGTGGAGAACAAAGGATCCTTTGTTCCAGAAGTCACACTCCCATACTACTGGTACATTTTATAGTATTCAGAAGGGAAAAGGGTATATTTGTTAAAAACGTATGTACCCGCAATCGTACCCTTATGAGTACGAAATAACGAGCCCTTTGGCCATACCCATGTTGGAGTATATTTTAGATTAGGGTTACGAAATGTGAAACATACCCTGGAAACTACTATTATTGGAGTACACATTAGTAACCCTTAGGGGTACGCTACATAAGTTCAGAATATTACCCTTGTCACAAATGTATAGCTTATTTTTAAGGTAGGATGTTCTTCTAACAAAGTGTATTCAATGCTAAAATAGTGAGACCGCAATAAATGGGGCCCATCGTCTAATGATCATAGAACTGAACACAACAAACTTGATGCAATAAATACATGCTTTAAATACCACATAAAACGATGCTATAGTTAATATCTGGTATTTTGTGTGTTTATTAATTAATACAAGATAATATCAGCAATCTTCTATGAAACCAAACCAGAACAAGAGGTTTAAAATGTGATTAATTCAAAGAATATATTATTTCAAGACAACTATTGTCTTATTAAAATACAATGCTATGACATACAATAATTATATAGAATTATATAGCAATAGGAAAAAGGATAAAATGCACGGCAAAATGAGATGTAGAAAGTCCTCGATTTAAGTAACTGTCATTGACTATTGGAAAACTGCGCTTTCGGTTTAATTGTAACAGATATTAATTTAACAAACGTTATCAGCAATCCTGAATGCAGAAGGATTCAATATAACCCCTGAGGACGACTGATCCCGTGTAAGGAGCCACTTTCGATAAAATTATGACACTCACATATCGTGGTAATCCCATAAAGCATATCGGCAGGAGAGTTTTTTAGGCAACTCTCCTGTCAAATTAATACAAACCCTCTCACGTCCCACTTGGAGCATTCGATAGACAACCAGCAATTTAAATTAATACTCAAATAGCATTTATACTACGAATAGCTTATTTGTATAAGTAGTATAATTATAAAAATACAACAGCAAATATAGATCTTGTGATCTGGAATCAGATGCAAAATGAATCAAGTCAATTGGTTGCACTGAACAAAAGTTATAGCATTTATTGGTCAATATATAGCATATATATGTTTATTTTCATATAGTTTATGATGTAATCAGGTCATAAAAATGATACCAATCGATTAATTTTTTTTAAATAAAAAGTGCTCAACAAGTCTTTAGGAGGTATCTGTATACCAAATTTCAGCTTAATCGGATAATAGGAAGTTTGGTTTCTCCACGTAGCAAACCCTAAAAAGTATGTCCAAGTATGAAGGGTTAAAAGCTGGTCCTCGTTCCCAGATCGAGGATTATCGGAGAATGCTCTGATTGCCCTGCCTCCGCCGTGGCTCAGCTACCCACTTGTCGACGGTCGAGAGTGAGGGTTGGTGAAGGACCACCAAGAGCGATTCCCCATTTTCATGTTTCCGATAACTGCTTTTTTTTATGGGGGGGGGGGGGGCGGCGGCGGAAAGCAACATATAAATTTAATACCAACAACCGAACTAATAATTTAGACAGTAATTCAAATGACATTCCACAATCATCATCTCTCACAGTGACATCACAATTGGCGATTTATACCAACATCAACGGACAGACATGATAACAATTATGTATTCAAAACATTTCAATAATTGATTTATGACAATCAAACATTTTTAACACTAGCTCTTCATTGAAAAATGAATGAAAGTTGCAATTAAAAGATCATTTCATTTATGCATATTTTATACTTTGATAAACGTAAGGTAGTTATTATAGTCAATTTACGCATGACATAACAACTAAACTTTATTCTAATTTTTTTTTTTATAAATACTCACAGTTCAGCGCAGCTACTCTAAATTTATTATTATTAATGATTTTTCCTCTTTTAAGATTAATAACAATCTTGTCAATTTCATTTTTCATTAACAAGGACTTTTTCATTTTGTTAGATCAATAATAATGTTGTAACTTTGTGAAATTCATAGTATAATCTCAAATGTGAGGTTATCAACGCACATGGATTACCTAGAGTTATGCTAAATTCAATTTATCAGTTCATATCCAAATAGCGAAAATACACTTCTGTCCAGAGAATTGAGACTGATGTATTTGTTTATTGTTTGTACTATGGAATTTTCAGTTTGGATTGTTAGATCGATCCAATACATACTGTCAAGTATGTAGCTTCTTATTTTTAAAATATAAAACAAGGATTTTTCCTGAAGAAAAACAATTCACCTATATTTTAACACCTACAGTATAACACCTAACAACACTTGTATTTGGTATATCTCAATAATATTTTCTATTGATATTTACTTCTTTTTTAGACTCTGTCATTCTGTCGTGATTAGCATTTAAAATAAATAACGTATCTCGAATGAATCGAATTTATCACAAAAATATCACAAAATTTATCACACGGTTTGCTGTACTCGTTAACACATCGTACGTGGAGGGGGGGTGCATGCTAATTTTTTTCAAATAAATTAAGTTTTTGATTGAACTACAAAACGTATGACTCTGATTTTTTTACTCAGTGGCTAAAATAATTTCATCTAACTAAAAAATATAACAAAAATAATTTCGAATATTTTTACATACCAGACAAAATGGTGTTATTATTGATCCATTTTAAACCCCCCCTGGGTTTTTATACTTGCCGACGATATTAGGAGATGAAACTTGCTACATTAATAGAAAAAACGAGTTTATCGTAAATTATATCCGTTTAACTTGATTATTAAAATTATTTATTTAAATAACCAGCAATTTAAAATAATGCTCAAATAACATTTATACTACTTATAGTTTATTTGTATAAGTAGTATAATTATAAAAATATATCAACAAATATACATTATTGATATTTGGAATCAGATGCAAAAATAATCAAGTCAATTGGTTGCATTGAACAAATATTATAGCATTTATTGGTGAATTTATAGCATATATGGGTTTTTTCCTATAGTTTTCCTAACTGGAGTTTATGATGTAATCAGGTCATAAATATTATACCAATCGATTAATTTGTTTGAAAATTAAAATCGCTTAACATGTCTTTAGGAGGTATCTGTATACCTAATTTCAGCTTAATCGGATGGTAGAAAGTTTGGTTTTCCAGGGTGGGGGGCAAAATACCTCCCTCCACGTAGCAAACCTTACAAAGTATGTCCACGTACGAAGGGTTAATGAACACATTCCATAATAGGCCTAATGACAAGGTGCATTTTGAGGAAAACGCATCTTTCATGTTAATTGTAGATCATTTATTTAAAATTGCAAAAACTGTATGAGTAATGTGGAAACGATTGAGCATTCTTATCTTCAGCGTAAATGTTAATTCACGCTAAAAACAAGAATGCCAGATGTCTATGCTTCAAGAACATTTTCTGTATCAAGGACAAGTTATTGAATCGTATGTATTGATTTGTAGCATGGGTGACGGATTTTGGTCGTAGTCAACAGTTTTAACCAGAACACGATGTATTGACCACACTAACAAATATGGAACCTGTTATTTGAGATTGTCTTTGACCATATTTGCCTGATCGTGCAATATATGGTCATAATGCATCGCAAAGGAAATTAAAAATATTATTCTACTTACAACATTAAAAAAATAAAGTAATAAAGTAGTCACAACGATTTGTCTTATGTTGATGAGGCATCATACAAAGTTTGGTTGTTATTCCGAAAGTATATCTATTTAATTTAATTTTACTATATAAAATATATATATAATTTATAAAGTAATTAAAAACAATTATAAAATGTTATACTACTTACCAAAAAATTAAGTAGTATAAACGGTTTGTCTTATTTTGGTGAGTCATCATATTAAGTTTGATTGTCATAAGTTGTAAATATCAAAAGTTATAGGCTAAAAACGAAAGTGACGTCACGAATGACGTCTTTTTTGTAAAAAATTAAAAAATGGTCTAAAAACAATATTTATAGTATAATTTATGTAATTAATGTAATTAGACACCAATTAAAATTTTTAGAGATTTATACTACTTACAAATATTTGTAAGTAGTATAAAAATATTTATCTTATATTTGTAAGTCATCATACTAACTTGAATGGTTGTAATAGGTCACTACCCTAAAAAGATACACCCAATGAAATATTTGGGGTCACTTATGATCCTGATCGTAATAAATAAATATTTCGGGGGGTACAGGGGGGGGGGGGAGTAGGGGTTAATGTCAAAAGGCGAACTGATGGGACAGAATCGACCCTTCCTATACTACTTTGCCATAAGAAAGCAGCAAAATCATGAGAGTTGGTATACTAATTTAAATATATGAAAAAGTAAGAAAGAATTTGTGAACACTTTTTAGGTTTCTCAAAATGCATAGCCTTTATATTGCGAAATGATTTCGTCAAGCAATCTCCGCTAAAAAACATTGTGAGTTTGCTCGCACATATATATTAATTGTTTTCTAATTTATTAATTAATTAATTTAGTTTTCTAAAGTGTGATAATCTAAATTTAAGATAGGTATGTAGGGGTATGTATTCTTACATATGTCTTCTGTATTTTATTTTTAGCAATTCTAAATGAAGCTCGGTTTGACTCTCCGCAAAGATAGTCAGGATTAGTTCTGAACATGCACCATTTACAGATATTATGCAAACACTTCGTAAGTAGGCATATAAAGTTTGATCACGTGACAATATATGATATTTATGAGACGTAAAACTAAATTCAGAAAAAAATACTACCAACATCAAAAAAGAAAGTACTACATGGTAAATAATCAAACAAAAATGATGAACATATAAAATTCATTTAAGTGTTAATAAAATAAAATTAAAGTAAACATGTTTATGAATTTATAAAAGTACAACAACATATATTGCAAGCATGTTTATAAGTTATGATGACAAATATGTACAATTTAATATCAATTATACACAATTTGCTAATTAAAAATTTATTCAATGAAGGTGTTCAAAGGTGAAGTAATAATTATTATGAATAAAAATATTACCGTGAGACTTGATCTGATCATTCGACGCATCTTGAGTGATTTGCAGGAAGATTTGCAATTGTTTTGGTTACCGTTATTGGAAGGTTTGCCAACACCATCCATAGCAGCTAACCTGAATGCAGACGGATTCAATAAAACTTACATTTTAGTAAAAAACATTATATAGTCAAAATAAAATATACAAGCCACATAACATATATTTGGTATCATATTATTTCACAGTATTTCTAAATATATTGTGCAAAACCTTTTATTTATAATTTGCAAAAAGTCAAAATAAAAACGATTAAATTTCTTAATTTCGTTAAATGCATTGTATTGTAAGATAGAATAGCTGTATTAATTGCTCTATTGATTTTCCCACTTACCTAAGCAGGAGACTGTTTCACAAACATGGAGTGCTGGTGAATAGGACATCAGAGAAAAAGATGACTACAAAACCTTTATTTATAGTTTGCAAAAAGTCAAAATAAAAACGATTAAATTTCTTAATTTCGTTAAAAGCATTGTATTGTAATATGGAATAGCTGTATTAATTGTTCTATTGATTTTTCCACTTACCTAAGCAGGAGACTGTTTCACAAACATGGAGTGCTGGTGAATAGGACATCAGAGAAAAAGTGAGAAACACTGCCGAATTTCCTGTGAAGAAATAATATAATATATTAACTAAACTGTAAATTATTTAGTTTTCTATTACGAATTATCTTACGAAGATATAATCACGACCCATAATATGCAGTACATTTGTCCAGAATTCCAGAAGCAACAAGTGGCGTAACACTGGTCTGGTAGGTAGTTAGAAAGTCGACGATCAAGCTGCCACTAAAAAATCATAAAACAATATTAATTATGATTAGTGAAATGACACCCCATCTATCAATCAGAATATTTAACTGAAATATTTTATAAAAGAGATTTTATGAAAAATTATATATATGCGATGCGGGGGGAAATGTTTGTATTTCATTTATAAGTTTTGAAAATGTTTATAAATAGCCTTATGGCTATTGGTAATAATTGGAATATGCTGCTATTATTATTTTAAAAAGTTTTAAATAACAATAAAATGCTGAACTTAATTCAAAAGAAAACTATTTTAAAATACATAGACTTCTAAATGTGAAGAGTTGCTTCCAAAGCTCAACTGTCTATAACACATGTTAATTATTTGTACGGAAATGCGACAGAGAATATTGAGTGCGGAATATTTGCCCTAGCGTGCAGGAGCAAGTGTATTGTAAACATTCTTCAAATATTTAACAAATAGTGACAGTTTATTTTTATCTTAACATCATTTAAAAGTTGCAATAATAATAATTATATAATGTGAAGAAGTTGCAACTAAAATCACAACCCCCTCTCTTCACCGCGGACCCGCATCACTGCCCACTTCAGCTTTTCCCTCTCGGATATTATCACAGATTTCAATAGAAACACTTTATCTTTATCTTTAAAAGTCTATGGATATTATCAACCCAGTCAGCCCTGTCAGCAATCCTTTCTACTACATTGTGTCACCGTTCAGATTCCTCCATAAGATATATTATTGATATGCTTGATTAAAGTAAGTGAGCCTACTTATTATTATCTTCACTTTGCTTAATCAATCATTTTTGACAAAGACATTATTGGTAGGGCTATATTGTTATGTTTATGACACAATAAGAAGTTATCTTTTAATAAGATGTTATCTGGTAAAATTGGAAATGAGTTTTATAATATAATACAATTATTATCAATATTTATTCAAATAAACAGTTGTTTTTATTACATTTTTGGGAACAGATTAAAGATATTATATTATATTTTGAATCTCCTCCTTAAACATAATCACAACCAAGCTAAGTTATTGTTTCATGTTGAATATTAATGAGAATAAGTTTCAAAATTCAAAATCCCATATTGAATAAAATATTTTATCATGAATAATTCTATCCAAATTTAATACGAAAAAATACATATAATATTACAATATTAAAAATTACAAAAACTATTCTTTATAATTTAAATCTTTAAAGTTTAGCTATTTTAAAAATAAATAATCTGTTAATCTCTACTATAAAACAATCAGCATAGGCCAGCATTGATACACAAGACACAACAGCCCTTCTCAATAATTCTGTAAACATGAGTCCTTTAACAAAGAATGACTCTTGTGGATTCCGAATAATATTGCAATGCAACTTTTCTCTATAATAAATAATATATAATGTGAGGTAATTTACAGCTAAAGATATCCCCACGTCTCCACCTAATATTTTACGAAATTATGCCCGAGCCAACTCCCAACACGATAGCTTGAATTTGTTTATTGGTATATGCTAATAATAAGAGAAAATAAATTATTCTTTGTATACATGTAATAAATCAGTAGTTAATATTACACCTGCTAAAAAAACAGCAATTCAATAATAAGTCTGGCAATATGCCTGTTGCTCACGTATTCTGGTAATATGCCTGTAGTCTTTTACATATTTTGGGAATCTACCAACAAATTATGCATCATGGTCATGGATACTTATAATTTTCTGTATCTGGTAAAAGTATAATATTAAAAATGTTTCCAACTAAAGTAAACCATATTCAAGCAATCGACCCTAGATATTAAATGTACATGTAAAATTTTAACATTTAAACAATTTCTTATAATAATTCAGTATAGAATATTCTTGATATTGTAGACTCTGCTTATTCTAAATTACCTTATATAACTTATTATAGTGTTATTGACTAACTGAACTATACCTATTCTTAATCATGTTAACTAATACCTTGTACATCATAATTGTATGTTCATACCACTTTAATTGGTTTATGTGTATCAATATTATAATATTGCTAGTAGCTTACTAATGTCTAATTAAGGGTGCATATACACTTTTTTTTTACATAATTTTCATTTTAGCTTTGCCGTTCCTTGAATAGATAGATGAAGTGACATGATAAATTGGATCATACTTATTTAATTTAGCTTAAAAAATGTTTTTTTGTTTTTTTGACACACATACCGCAAAATACGGTAAATTTACCGACATATGTCAAAATTATTTAAATGCTATCTCCTACATGAATATTCATTCTAGAATGTTGAAATTTTTTTTACAGATGATTATACATGAGAAAATGGTGCCATATTTTCTGATATGTTATAATTATTATTTTTTCAGAATTTTTTCCCTTTTTTAAATAAATAATTGCCTTTTATATGGTTTTACATAATCTAATATTAAATTTGGGCTTCATTTTCTGAAAAACACAAAAAATACATCTAGTAAACAATTTTTAGATATATACATACAAAACTCACTGACTAGATACAATTTGTATTTAAATTTTACAATATGTGGATAAACGCAAAAAACTAAAAACGGAACACTAAAATAAGAAAAATTTCAGTAAAACTTATTTATTATTTATATAAAATTTTATTAAAATTTAAAACATGGTTATACATAATCAAATATGAAAGTTGGGCTTTATTTTCTGACAGAACACAAAAAACTACATACAGGAAACAATTTTTAGATGGATACATGTAAAACTCCCAGACTAGATACAATGTATGCGGAAACACAAAAAACTAAATCTGGGTCACTAAAATAAGAAAAATGTCAGTATAAGTTACTTTGATTTGTCTAAAATATCATTAAAATGCTCCTGCTTCATATGTAGGTTATTCTTCACCAATAACTTTCTCTTCAGCTGCAATTTTTTGTGTTTTTGTAATCTTCTTTTGGCTTTCAGAATAATACGTCTAGCACGAACATTTGTACGCTTTTTATCAATATTAAAAAAAAAATTGACAGAATCACCAGTCATTGATACAATATCTACTGCTTCCAATTTATTTCTAAATGATTTAGTAATTCCAATATTAAAAGTAGAAACTGATTGGTTGATGGCTAAGATAAGTCTGTCCTTTCCACAGAACTTGGTCTTTGGACATCTTGTCCATAGTACATGATGAAAGCTTTCATTATCATTTTGTGTTCCTCCACCAATACATTTTGAAAGGAGTTCATCACTGCACAATCGTTGATATAGAGGCATAACAGCTTTAAATACTTCCTCACTGATAAATGTATTCAAAGCAGTTTTGTGACTAGGGGGATTTTGCTTTTGGATTATTGCCCGATTGTAGAAACACCATGAATTTTGAACGTTAGGGCATTTGGAATGTCTTGGCTCACTGTCTGTTGAGCTACAGTGCATTAATGAGGCATATATACTTTCTTTCATCATTTGTGGGTCATTTTTATTAGTTCTGATAGCATTCCCAAAGTAGTTGGTCAGTTTTACTATTTTTTCTTCCGTCAGTTTACCAATACCCCGACCACCCAAACCTTTTAATTTTTGAAGTTTGCATAAACCTGTACCAAATTTTTTTGACACATGGTTTACACACTCTCTCTTTTCAATTAAATAACTTGGACCATACATATTTTTTTCATTTAAGGTTTGAATTGTTTTGCAATCCTCATCTGACAACATGGTGGCATACCTGAATTTACCCATTTCAATACTACGACTCTAGAGTGTAACAGCAATATTCATCTCCATGGCTGGTGAAGATCCTGTATAGTTTTTAGAGCAATCATGTTCAATTGTTGAGTTGAACTTACACTTATGGCAATATTTGGATAGGTATGCCACATCCAAAATGATACCGGTTATGCAATCAATTATGGCTCCAACACCATATTGACTTGTAAAACCTCTTTTCATCCATGTACCATCATAGCTAACATCAATTTCCAATACTCCATTACAATCTGGAACTGATCCCAACTGGATATAATTATCATAAACAAACTTTCTTGCAGAAATAAGCATCATCAGTGGAAATTTGTGTTGCATTGTATACAGATTTGAGTGAGTGTTGGTAACTTCTCTGTTTCATATGTTTTATGCCAGTGCTTGATAGAATGGTGTTCATTTGCTTACAATTCAAGCCAACATTTGTGGAACCAACTATAAAGGATTGTTCCATATTATTTTCTGATAATGAAATATTAGAAAATGATTTACATAATTTACATTCTACAGGCACCGAAGCAGATAAATGTCGCGGATAAATTTTATCGGATACATTTCTAGAAAGGCACTTTTTGCATGGTTGCTCCTTGATCAATTTAACTAATATTGATGAGTTACAAATAATATTAGGAGAAATAAATTGTTTTGGTTGACATTTCAAACTCTCATTTGTCAATTTTGGTCTGTCCAGATTAATTTCTCTGTTTGATTTTTGCAAAACAGTTGAAATACAGTGTCTTCTTTGTTTAGATAATTTTGGCATATTTAAAATTCGCAGTATTAAATTTCTAAATTGTAACCAATGTCTAAAATAGTAAAACAAATAGTTGAAAACAATATCTACACAATTCACAATAGAAACATAAAAATATTAATAAAATTGGGGGGAAACATATTTTTTCTTGCATTTTTTTCATAAAAGAGCCATAAACAATTACATTTTTATGAAATAAATACTTGGAATAGAGATCTGAAATTTTCAGATCTATTAGAGAACATTATGAGCTTCCTAAAAATCAAATTAAAAAATTCCATTTTTAATTCTCAATTATGTATATGCACCCTTAAACAGTGTTATGAGTATATTTTATAGAACTGATTAAAAATATTTAGTAGGCTATAATTTTTGGCTGTTTTGATAAGTACATACAGCATTTAAACAATATATATGGTTGCAAATGTACAACCTATTATTACTATTTTATATTTTAGTTTATTATTAGCATACGCACTTTTTTGAAAAAATATGTTGTTATAATAAATGTATTATATATTTGATTTAGTAATTCCTCTTGGTCTTTATATCTTGATTTTTGTGAATTATATGACATTAGCTGACCTCAGTAATTAATGTAAAATTATCATAAGGCACTAGATTATCACTTGCAGATGATTGTAGAAGTAATTTTTGACTGCAATTTTTTGTTAGCTGTCTTATGTGGCTCATATGATATCATAGGGATTGCTAATACTTTTTTGTCATTATTAGTAATTTTGTCAATAAATATTACGATAATAACTCTCGAAGTGTTTTACATTTTTATTTCTGATTTCAGATCTTATTTATGGCATTCTCAGATCGTGATATTGAAGGTCTCAAAAAAGAAGTCGAAAGAGCAGTTTTAAAGTTTTTGGGCCATAAAGATGCTGCTGTTATAAGTACTTGTTTAAAGTGTGCTGACAGAAGCTATGATCGAAGAAAAACAAGAGGTAGGAATATTTATAATACATTGCATTTGGTTATTGGATATAAAGCAAGTGGAGGCTGTAGATTAAGATATATTGTTTTTATGCATGTTTGTACATATATTGTACCTTATTTTATTGTGTTAATAAGTATATGAAAGGTAGAATTTAATAATTTTTTTGCAAGTAATTTATGCAAGTCATTCGCGAACACAATATGAAAATAGTAACTGATGTTATTACAATATTGAATTTCATATATCTTATTAGTAAGTAATAAAAGTAAAACGCCATATATTTATAGATAACTTAAATAAGTAAGTTGATAAATCAATAAGATAATGTAGCGCCAATGAATAGTATACTGAAATTTAAGAAACTTAGAATAACTATTGAATAAATAACTATATAACTATTTAAAATAACTAAATGCTATTTACAATGTATTGTTCAGTCACAATATATATTTAATAAATATTAATTGTAATATGTTTTTATGTTTTTTCGATATATTACATTGTGTTTTGTGATTCTATTTACGCCTGGTTTAGTCAGTTAAATAATGAAATTATTAAAATTTTAAAATTTGATTCCATGTGTTTTGTTCTATTTTTTGCCCTAGATCGACTTAGTCGCGTTATGGACGAACATAAATCCAATAAGTTTGCAGACAAGCTTATGATTCTAGTCGACGATTTTAAATCTTCCCTAAAACGTGGTAGAAAACGGCGGGATGAAGATGATGATCATATTGTAGATCATAAGAGAAAACGATTTGCTGAGGAACCGGATTTAATAATGGTGGGTCAATCTTTCAGATTTTCATCTTTGTTATGTGTATAATTTTCAATAATTAATTCTTTAAACAGACAACTGCTGCCGCTACAGCTGCAGCAAATGCAGCAGCGTTGAATGCGGTGGTTATGGGTCAAACAAAATTAGAAGGAAATGGTTCCACTGCTGGTTATCCTACACCAAGGTACACATTCTTTAAACATCATTTATTGTGGATCAGAGCTAATAATTATGCATCTAATTACGTCTAAATTCGATAGTTCCGCTGATCTGTAAAAATAGTAATTAATTTGAATTTATATGTTTTCGTAAAATTAGTATATTATTTTGTTCAGCTTATTACATTTGATATTATTATAATCTTGTTCTTTCAGTATTATTACTTTAAAAAAATGTTGTGCGATTATTCGTTTTAATCTATGTCCTATTTACTATTATCATGTGATTTTAGTCCTGGTCAACTAACTGCCGCAAAAATCAAGGAAATGATGGCTAATGCTCAGCGAGCTATTGCAATGAGAAAGCAAGAACTTGGTTTTCAACAGGTTAAAAGTTGCTTTTAATTTTTCCTTTCATCTATTATTTAAGACTTTATACGATTTTTTAGTGTTTAAGATTAATATGTTTTGTATTATTATTCACATCATGTGGTGAATTTAAAACTAAGATGTGCTATGCTTAATATGAACTGTGGACACTATTTTTCACTGAATTTAGGGAGGAGGATCGACTGATGAAACGGCACAACCAGAGCCAAAATTGGCCCCTCCGGTTGCACGTATCGATCACCAAGACAAATCTAAACGTGCATCTGAACTGCAAGCACAGATTGCCGCACGGCTTGCAGCCACTGGTCTACCTACACTTATGCCTGTGCCCCAGGCTGCCGAAGTCATACCGACTTCTGCTATAGATATTTCCGGGTCGGTCCCTATTTATATACTATACAGTTTGCATTAGATTGAATAATTTATTCCATAAATAGTTTGTTTGGGACAACTGTTAACGCTGGAATATCATAGACTTATGGCTTATATTAATAGTATTGTATGTTTATTGAACGAAACGTATTTAATTTTACATATCGGTTTTTTCGTCAAAGTTTAGTTTGGACACATTTATGAAATGTATGTTTTCTATTATGTAATACGTTAATATGCTACTATACTGATTTTCTAAAATTAATTTAATTCACAATATTTTTATTTCTTGATTATCTCCGTGCTACCGATTATAACCATACAATATTTAAAATCAGAATAGATATACTAAACAGACCTATATTATGACTTGCTGTTTGTATAAATTAATCGTGATGCATTATTTTGTTTGTTATATTGTCAGAAAGCACCGTTCTATTTTTGTTCCAGCTGATCACTTGCACTCCTATGCAACTTCAAATTGACTTCAAGCATGCCATTTTTCAGTAAGATGATAATTTGTGGTTTTTCTTTTTGTCTTACAGGAAACCCAAAGAACCTATAAAGTAGGTAGATTTTCTGAATTAATTATGGCCTCCAACTAAGCAAGTGATAAAGGCTGCTTCTAAACGATACCTTTCATGTTAATTTGTTTCAAACTAATTGATATTAGTATTATTAATCGATTTAATAATTCTTGAAATTTATAGCACAAATCGGCCTTTATTACAAAGCAAGGTTGGTGGTAGTTTTCTAGCTATTGCTCACAGATATCCCAATTTTTCTACAGAAATGTGATCATAGATGACCAAGGTCGCACAGTTGATGCGATTACCGGAGAGGTTATCCAAATGACTCTTCATACGCCAACATTAAAGGTAAAAATACAGACATTTCATCCTACCAATTTTAATTTATAATAATGAGTACAATATACTTTATAACTTTATTATTTCCAGGCAAATCTTCGAGCAAAACTTGGTCAACAACTCAAAGAAGAATTGCAACAGAAAAAACCAACTGTACATGATTTAGAAGAATCCAATTTTTTTGATCCGCGTGTTCAGTAAGTTTGTTTAACTTTTTTTTAATATATTAATAGATAAGTTTGTATGAATTTTTTGTTAACAATGTATTATTAATTAGTTAAACTTTAATAGTCAAAAACATTATTTTTCAGAATGAAAGCCGCTGCTCGTCACAGACGTTCACTGAATTTTCACGAAGAGGGTAAATTTATTAAATTGGCTCAACGCATGCGTACCAAAGCTCAACTGGAGCGACTCCAAGATTCAGTAGCAGCTGCAGCGAAGAAGACTGGTATTGCAAGTGCCGCCAAACTGGCTACAATTCAGCCAAAACGTGCGCTAGATGAGACCAATGTACCTGATGTCGAGTGGTGGGATGCTTACCTTCTTAGCACAGAAGAGCTCAGGTAACCTTTGAAATACTCTTATTGGATATTGTTCATGATCTATTAAGATTAAAAAAAGGTGTGTCAGTGATGGTGAATTTCAACTATTTTCAAGGTTTAGAGCTGATCCGGTGTTACTAATCACTAGGTATCAGACATGCTGTAACATCATTGGGGATCGCATTTTACAGATTACTTATTTGTTCTCTTTTTATTTGGTTAAGTCACATTCAACTGTATCCACTGTAATTAAACTTGTAATTTTCTTTGTAATATCTTGAACTGTTCGACTTAGATAGATATTATTTATATTATATAAAAAATATATAATTAAGTTTAAAATGTTTATTTCTTATTAGTTACTCAGAGTTAGACCGTGGCACTCCAGTGAAGGATTTAATCAACCGTGATTGGATAACACACCTTGTTGAACACCCAATAAAAATGCGCCCACCTACCGAGTTGGACAACCCACCTCAAATTCCTCTGATGCTAACCAAAAAGGAGAGGAAAAAGTTACGACGACAAAACCGTTCAGAGGCGCAAAAAGAGGATCAGGAGAAAGTTCGCTTAGGGTTGCTACCTCCGCCAGAACCAAAGGTAATTTTTAAATTTTTTATTGTCATTATGCTGTCGATATATAGATACTATAAAATTGTTTCAATTGTTCTGATAGATTTATATAAAGTCGATTAACATAACATCAGTGATGTTTGTTGCGTTTAAAAAATTAAAATGAAGCACAGCGTGGTTGATCCAAAAATGCTCGTCCTTTTGTCGAAAAGGAAGTATAGTTGGTTTTTGATTTTATACAAAACTACATACTTCAGTATTCAAATTGTCCACCACCTGACTTTATACAATCTTCATAATGAAAAACGACCCTGTGAGCAACCTTTCTGCACTATTCAGTCTTATTTGCTTTCCATTCTTCACTTTTAATTACCATTAAACCTTCGATATTTCTTGGTCTGCCATGACTGTATTCTTTGTGTTTCAAAACAGCCCACGCTAAAAAACATGGAGGTGTTATGTCAAGTGGCCTTACTGGCTCCTCTGTGTATACATCGTACGATCCACCATTTGAGAAAAGGATTACCCAAACTGTTGAACCACTTGAAGGATTTCGTGTTCATTTTTTTGCGCACGGTATATTATAAGTACTTGTCCCTATTCATTCTTCCATTTAATTTAAACACGGCCTCATCTGATCATATTGTCAACAAGGTTGGGGTCAATGTTATGAATTCACAATATTGAATCCGACCATCTGTGTCATCTGACACGTGCAAAATATGAGAACGATATGGAAAACTTCTCGGAATGTTGATAAGCTTGGCGTTGCAACTCGGTTGTTTCAAATTGCTAAGCATATCTCGAATGGATGATTTCGAAGGTAGGTCTGTTTCAAAATGTGTTTCTCAATCGTTAATAATTTATTTTATAAGGCTGCTTGTCTGATTATAGCTTTAAACCCTTCAGTGTCCTTTCGCCGATTTAGTTGAAATTTGGTACATGTAGGCCTATACCTTGTCTACAAAAGAATAATGTGAAATTTGTTGAAAACTTTATTTTTCATATGTCGATTTTTGAATGATACGTCATAAAAAAGACAAACATTGAAAAATATACGAATAATAAAGTTACAGAAAATATTGTATATATCTCATACAGTCAATATCTTAAAAATATTTTTTTTATTGATCATAGTTTTAATAGGCCTTTTGATGGCGTCATAGGGCGACACTTAGAAATCCAAAAAACATATATTATTTTGGATACAAATTAATTTTCTATACGGTTAATTAATAGTTATTATGTATCTGTAAGTTTTAGAGCGATTCGAGTAGCAGAAAATCTTATTTTAATAATGGATTGTATAATTATTTGATAATAAGATAATAAGCTATTGGAACTAGTCCAGTCAATGTAAAATTATAGATACTGTATTTTGTATATGAATCGAAAATACTGAAACTTAGCAGAATTATATAAATAGTTTTAAAACTCTATACAAAATTACAAATCATTCTATTCTAATATGGATTGATTTTTTTGTTAATATACATTTATGTACATATTAGGTGAGTTTAAGATTAGTTTTAGTGCGCAGTCTTAGTCTAAGACCGCGTTAAAACTTTCTAATAATGTGTTCATATTCAGTTTTAAGGCGGTTTTAAGACTAGAACCGCTCTAAAGCAAATATATCCTCACCTATTATGTATTGTGTTTACATATATGTTTCTCTTCAAACGACTTCTTTTGTAATTGTTTGCTATCAGATATTTAGGCTAAAATAAAATAATTAATTCATCCATTTTAATATAAATTAACAAGATGTATATTTTAAGGTGATTCAGCATTTTCTATTTTATCTAACTATTTTTCAAATGTGTAACTTGATCTTGCCTGGTACGGACCAGGTAATATAAACGATGCAATTACGAGATCATTGCTTTGATAAATCAATCACTCCGAAACTTGGCATACTAATGTTGTATATAATATTTTATGACACCGAACAACATTTCGCATGAATCTAATACTGTTGGAGACCAGGATAACAATTTCTAACATCTGATTTGTCCAAACAACATAAAATGTAATAGTTTTTATTGATTTTGCCTAAATAATATTTAATTTTTGGTAGGCATATTTTTATATCGCAACATTTTAAATTCTCAATTTTAATTCAAGATTAAATTCACACTCCAAATCCAAAAAATTAAAAAATATTTATTGACTAAGCTAATTTAGAATTTAATTTTTATAAATTTTATAAAAACCAACTTTACAATTTTTTTAAATAAGTCGATTAATCACGTAACCTAATAATGAAATCGACGTGCTTTAGCTTTAGCTTTTGTGAAATTCACCAAAATGTTTAAAACAAAATATGAACTTCTGTCTTCTATTTTTTTGAGTTTAAAATTAACGGATTATGGCTGAATATACTAATAAATACATGCATAATAAATATGAATAGGTATCGAGACCGAGTACTTTTGGGCCACCTTGTAGTGTATAGTTATATCAGTTTTATTTAATTACGAAATTTATTTGAGTTATCTGTCATTGAATAAAGTATTTATTATTAAATGCAAATTACGAATTTTAGTCTACAATTTTTTTAATGTGAGTGGCATGCTCTTCAAAAATGTAAATTTGCTGACGATTTTAGACGGATAACTTTAAGTTTTCACCACAACTTTGAATTATTCGATGGTATCATAAAATTGCTTTAATTTTACCTAAAATCCTTATTGAATAAACGAGCTTTAATAATAATGTGATGTTGAAAGAACGGTGACTTAAAATTTAATCATTTAATGATACCACCTTAGCACTTATTAGAATAGACTAACAAGAGTACCGTGAATGCATTGGTTAAGTTATTGTTACAAAATCACAGCAATTTTACAACACGTTAATTTACTTTTCACACATCGTTTGGTATTGCTAGGTGCGACTTGCCAATTTGATGCGTGTCTTGGGAACCGACGCTGTGCAAGATCCCTCAAAAGTAGAAGCCTTTGTCCGTGCTCAAATGGACAAAAGAAAGCGACAGCACGAAGCAGCAAATGCAGCACGCAAACTTACTAAGGACCAGGCCAAAAACAAGAAAATCAAGAAGCTTAAGGAGGATACCTCACATGGAGTGCGCGTATCTGTATATAGGTAAAATACACATAAAATCTAGTTTTGTACTTTGTCCACTGTAATGTAACGTTTAACTTGTAGCAGACTGATAGAATTTGACATATTTGATTAAAGAGATATGACCAGGTGGTTGCGATTAAACGTTTAGGTTTTAACGCTTTATATAAAAAATATTTATATAAAATTAATTAATTTTTCTGATTTTGACTTTTCTATTTTCTATTAATTATAACTGTGCCGTTTTTCTTTTTTTATACAAAGTGGTATAAGTAGCATACTTAGACCAGGGTTCGTACGGTTTAGGAAGGTTTTGGAAAAACAAAAATAAAAATCCAGGCCCTGGAAAGTTTGTAAAAAAAGGGGAAAAGGGAAAGAAGTCTTTAAAAGTTTCTGAATTTTCGTGGTGTTGTTTTTTTGTAGTCATTTTGTAGTTAAATATGTTTTGCATTCAATAATTCATTTATTATTGTGACTTATTTCTTTTCATCAAGTGTTTAAACTCAGACTGGATGCTGAGCTGTCATTTAGGTAGGGCTGGCATATAAGCGACCCTGGCATGCTGAGCCAATGACCAACCTCATGACCAAAATCGTGAAGGCTGACATTATTGGTGATGTGACATTATTGGCAATGTTGCGTATTGATCTAAATGATAGTCCCAACCTAAATGAGCCAGGAAAAGTTAATATCGGTTTCACGGCCAAGCGAAGCTCTCTGACCACAAAGGTCTCAAACAGAGACAGATATACATTTAAGGCAGAATTCAGGGACTTCATCAAGGCCTTGCTACTCAAGGTTCGAGACAAGGCTCCCATCCAATACAAACTTAATCGGAATTTGTCCTGGCTGCAGCCGAAGGTACTATGTTCTTCAGATACCAAGATCAAAGCTCGATCAATTAAGCAGCTGGATGTGATACTTAATATCATGTACGAAGCTGGCAGAGTGAGATCCGAGAACTGTGATGCCATCAAGGCTCAGTATTCCCAGTTCTGTGTCCAACTCCTTGAGGAAGATCAGGTTTTGAGCTTCAGAAGCTTTGACCACAAATTGGAGACCTGTCGCCTTGATCGACTATTATACCAGCATCTCAGTACCATCTCGGACTTCCACCTTCTATGGACAGTGGTACAACAAATAATGTTGCTTTCACATGGTCAAGCTTCCGTCGAACGTGGTTTTAGTCTCAACTTTTGTTGATCACAAAAAGTCTGAAAATTCTCTAAGTTGGTCTTTAAAAATTTGGGAAAAGTTTGTGAATTTTGCGTACGAAACCTGTAGACCTTCTATTTATTTAGCATCAACATTCAATTCATCACATATAATTATCAGCTGCGAATGACATCCAGCGACATTCTTTTATTTTCTTTCACATAACCCTACTTATTACACTCATAAAGAAAATATATGTCTTTCTTTATGGTAGACTAAGGAAAAGTATGTACTATATAGCTAGTATAAAAATTTCCTTGTGCTTTCAAAATATTTTCTATATTTTGATACTACATAATAATATCGATTCCATTATATGTTGTAATACGCTCAATGTTAAACTTTGCTGTTTGATCTTTTGAAGTATCGCTTCGTCGGAACACAAAATACTGCCATGACTTATTTTTTCAACTTTTCAGGAGAGCCATTTAAAGTTATCAATTATAAATTATATGTATTAATATGGTATAGCATGTACCTCGTTTAATTTCAAAGAGCAGTTTCACTTTAACGTAAATATTTTGGGAGAGTGCAAAATCATATCTCCATGCTTAGTCGATTTAATGCAAACATTCTTTTTGTCAACCGATGGCTTACATTCACTGATATATGTACGTATATTTAATTATTCGTTAACCCTTTATACGTAGAAGGGGGTTTGCCAATTTTTTTCAAAGAAATTAAGTTTTTAATTGAACTATATAACGTATGACCCTGATTTTTTACTCAGTGGCTAAAATACTTAGCTAACTAAAAAATATAACATATATAATTTTGAATATTTTTGCATACCAGGAAAATGGTGTTATTATTGATATATTGTACCCCCCCCCCCCTGGGTTTTCGTACTTGCCGATGATATTAGGAGCTAAAACTTGCAACATTAATAAAAAAGTTAGTCAAAAATTTTGAATAAACTTGTAAACTTGAATATTATTAACTTTATTAACTTTTATTATTAACTTTATTAAAATAACCAGAACTTTTTAATAAAGCTCAAATAGCATTTATACTACGTTTAGCTTATTTATATAAGTAGTAGCCTATAATTAAAAATATACCAATGAATCATAGATATTGGATCAGATGTCTGAATCAGGGTGTCCAAAAAGTGTCCTATAATTTTCCTAACTAGTTTATGATGTAATCAGTTAATCTAATCGATAATATGTTTGAAAAAAAATAGCTCGACAAGTCTACAGATTAAGGTATCTGTATATCAAATGTCAGCTTAATCGGATGATAAGAAGTTTGTTTTTCCAGGGGGAAGGTGGCACGTAGCAATCCCTACAAAATATGTCCACATACGAAGGGTTAATAAGAGGTGTTGCTCGTCGTGTGCGCTCCCCAACAAATCCGCCACTGAATTTACTGATAACTATTAAAAACAAATTAAAAAATTGTTTATTATTTAATGCATACGGTTGAATAATATTAAATGTTATTTATTCATTATCAATTCATATTGTTGTATACATTGACGTGAGCAGTTCATTTTTCTCCCCCCACCCCCATCGAACAATTGTTATGTAAAAATAACATAATCTGCAATTCCTTCAATCTGCAATTGCATACCATATCATTTACTAAACATTATCTGAACATTGATTAATAAAATTAGTAAAAGTTTATAAAAATATATAACTATATTATATAAGCCCATTGAAAATGAATATTTTTAATGTGGTAACTGAATGATCCTTTTAGAATTACACAATGCCAGTCATCCTTTTTTTATATTCTAAGTCTACTTGCTACCGTATTGTATTTATTTTTGGTGTGTGTAATTTTGAATGCAAGAAGTAAGTACCTATTTGTATTTTTATAGTTTCCTTTTCACTTTTTAATATAGATCAGTGATTTTGAGTCCAACAATCACCGACGAAGTGGTCTTACCAAACAATACGAAAAAACGATTATCATCTCCCAAAGTGTAATTATTTCTTGGTGTGCGACGATTATTCTTTTGATTTTGACATTTCAATTATAAACGACTTTGAAGAATATATATATCTTATAATTATTTACATATTTCACTGCACTAATTGTGTTATATATAAAATTTAGATGTTATTATTTTAACTGTCATCTTTTAGTGTACAAAAATATATAACATATTTTACTCCAGTTTTATATGTTTTCTTGAGTTTTTTAATATAATGAAATAATGTATTAATTAATGCATTAATGTAATTCCACGTTATGTCATAATTTGCGATTAAACCGTTTCTAATTCATTTCGTCGTTCCAAGGACGAACTGTTAGGCTAACAAGCGCCATTTAGTAAATGTTGAGGAAACGCAAAAAACTGTTTTTAGTTTTGATTAATTTTCTAAAATGTCTAATTACTCAAAATACATACATTATAATCGTTTGAAATGTTCGTACCTTATAGACAACAGGCTACATATATACATAATACATTGCTTTCAAAAATAATTATCATATATATTTTTGAACCTAAACGATTAAAAAACGTGTTTGTCGTTTATAACATTTGGTGATTAACTTCTAGACATATAGTATCTACAGTCGAATTGTTACAAGCGCCAAACTGTGTCGGTTATAACAAATCGGTGTTTATTTTATGACTATGTTGAACCATGATTTTGGTCTAAGCGACAAGAAAGACTACTATATTGTGGAATATACTTCAGCACAATAATATCATTATTGGTGCTTGTAACAAAAAAAATGGTTTAACACGCACATTTTATAAACAGCGTAAATTTTTCTAAGCGACACCAAGTGTCTCTTGTAACAGTTAGACATAGTTATGAAATTATACGAAATGGCGCTTGTAACGTAAAACAAAATTAATCGATGACAATATCAAAGAAATGTTTACAGATCTAATAGGCCACTTTAAGAGAATCTTAAAACCTTGGAACGACGATATATGTTGTGTGGGATAGAGGCATACAGGCCAAATGTATTTAATACAATAATATAACAGATTCAATCCGATTGGCTGTTTATACCGTTGAAATAGTTCATATCTCATGTAGGATATTCCTATCACAGTCTAGTGACCTCTCACTATCACCATCTCAAAACAACGTCAGACCAACCTTATCTCGTACAAGTTAATATATTTCGATGAACTCCTAACCTCCTCGCCTTGCAGGAAAAGACCAATCGCCAAAGAATAAAATCGAATAATACATATTTTGTAAACTCACACCTCTCTCGCTCTCTCTCAAATAAACCAAAACCCATGACCAAAATCACTAGAGAAATTATATACATTTTCAGAATGCCATTCGAAATATTCATATAATCAAATATTACAAATGCACCCAATCATAACAGAGACACAGAGGGTATCTTTGGAGCTCTAAAAACCACATCCACTAACAATTCAATGTGTCAACCTCCGCCTCACGCTGTCCAAAGAAAAAGCCCGTCATCTAGGCTATGTTTCCGCTAATGCTGAAGACATGCGTCACCTACTCCTTCCCACACTCAACTTTGCAGGCAACATCCCCAATCAGTTTGAAGACAGCTGGATAAATTAGAACCTTATACTCTAAAGGTAAGTATATATGTGCAAGCATTTAGCAATGTTGATGATTAGTAAACAACGTATTAGTAAAGATCAATAAGTTTAATAAATTATAGAAAATAATATTACAAAGAAAATGCTCAGGAACACTTCTATAACATGTCTAAGTATTGAATAAGTATTTTAATAATCTAGTGTAACGAAATTACTAAATGTGATGTGGCCTCTGATCCAGATGACGACGATGACAATTAGACATTCCTGAATCTATTGTAATATATGTGTGCATATATAATATATAAATGAATGTATATTATGGCGTAAAATTATAATATAAGATGCACTATTTGATGGAACCTCTTTTTTTCAAAACACTAAAAAAATGTAGCCAGAATCTGCGGTGACATAAAATCCGTCTCCTGAGAGGCTTGAAGGCGACCATCTTGGATTTATACAAGTTTAGGATTTGGAAAACCATACTAAACGTTATTCTATTGGGTTCCTCACTCTCTCCTACTCTGTCTCTATTTCAC
>JAUZND010028891.1:0-48246 GCA_034780555.1 Coelogynopora nodosa
TGCCGCCTCACCACTCCCCCCCCCCCCCCCACTTGTACCCAACTCTAGTACCCGGCCTGTGAGCACCTGTTGGACCGACTGTGCTCTCTGTCGTGGCACCAGGTGGACGCTGGGAGCTACAAGGTGGCTGTTGACTGGATGCTCACGCGTACCGCTCCAGACATGCTGCTGGCCGAGGGGGGGACTGTGCCCGGCAAGTTGGCCAGGTGAGTAGTGGCCGATTATTTATAGCTCTTTAGAATTTCAAAATTTCATTTACATTTCTTGTAGGATTTAATGTAAGATTTAAATTTACAGTCAATTTCTGTATTTAAAATCAGATATTATTCAAATTACATATATTTTGTTTTATAATTTTTATTTAAGTTTTAAAATTTAAAATGTACTCAAATATCAGATTTCGATTTTTAGCGACACTGAGAGTAATTATTAAATCTCTTTTAATTAAGAGTATTGTCATTGACTTCTCAGAATAATAGATTGAGTTTTAAAATTGATACATTATTAGATTATTAAATATTATATCAACATTAACGTATTCATTATTTTATTGAATAAATTATAATGTGTAACAATTTTAAAGCATAACATGTTTCACTTTAGTATTTCCATAGCATAGTAGTAACTTTCAGGGTTATTATCTAAACTAATTAGCGTGTGTTTCTGTATTATTTAAAACTTTTGTGTTATTAATTAATCCCATGACATGATTTTCCTCGATGTTAACTAATATGAATAAAGGAATTGGCATGCTTTTGTGGATATTTTTTTGAAGCACTCGTGAAACCAACATGATAAAGCAGTATACAGGCTTTGTTTATGTGTTATAATTTGAACTGATTTTGACTTATAAATGAAATCGTATGTCTACGCGATTATAATAATATGATTAGAAGATTTTAAATTATTTAAAAATAATGTTAATAAAATGGGTGCCAATTTCTCTCGGGTTGTCACTATTTCGGTTGTCTGAATCGAACCTATTTAGACCTACTATATTCTGAAAAATAAAATAAAGTATTTATTCAAAGCTTACGAAATTCTCAACTTAGAAAAATAATCATTATTTTCCAATTAAAGCAAGCGGCAAGCATGAATTAAAGTATTCAAATTGCCACTCAAGGACTCAGATTGCAATTATTGACACATTTGATTATTATATTTTTACAATAATTATGGACACACGACTGTCCTCGCTGTCCTCGGGTTGAAGTTCATTCCCGCACACCCCTCCCCCCCCCCCTACAGACTGGTGGCGGCGGGCGGGAGTATGCACCTTCCAGGCGGCCCTACAGGAGAAGTGAACCACCAGGCCCGAGGTGGTAGCACCGGAGATCCGGCACATCTGCAGCGCAACGCTCAGAAGAAGCAGATTCTCTTCGTGCGTACTGCGATGACCCTCCTGGCCCAGTATGCCAACAAGTCGAGCGCCATTGATGCGAGATTCGCGCCGCGATTGGTCAATCTACTCGCTCAGGTGGAGGCAACACTCTGCCAAGGTAACTTTGTATGATATTATGTGTCGAGATTAAGGGTGATCACTTTCTGGAAAGTCAGAGAAACATTTTTAGTCATAGTGCCGGATAAGTAAGTTATTATGAAAGTATTATGGAAATATATTGTTAGTCAGAGACTTTTTATTACAGAAATAACAGTTATTATTATCATTTAATCTTGAAGGGAAATGGTTTAGTTAGTATTATAATATTGTGAAGCAAGTATTTCATAAATGATAAACATTGATGTCATAAATACAATTGATAAATCGATGAAACAATAAATAATAAACACCGCTAAAGAGTTTGAACTGTCAAGCATTTGAAAATCACAGGAAAATGAACTGTAATAATAATAAATTAGTGAGTGCACTAAATTTTTTGGAGTGATCAAAGCCTTAACTTTCACTTAAGTATTTGTCGTAAATACTTAAATTTTGATCACACCACTCTGCACCACCAATGACATCATTTAGAGCGAAACTAGTGTGGCTTTTGCGTACTCAATTGGTGATTGGCACAAACAGACAATATAATATAATTGCATATTTTGTGACTGTTGATGGCGTTAATACCATCATAACATTTCATATTTTAAATGTTCTAATTTACAGTTAGTCGATAACATTTTATTTTGAAGTTATGAACCAATAAGATTTAATAAAAATATGTTTTGTTGTTTTGTTGAGCTATATTTTAATTACCAATTATTTGAAATCATACTTTATTGTTTTGTAATCTCACTGCTTGTTATATGAATCTACGTATCTTTTACCACTATTTTAATTATCTAATCTAATATATTAATTAAATCAGATTCAATTTCTGCATCCATTCTTAACATTTAAACTTTGAAATATACATTTAGAAAAACTAGATTTTGTAACTATTATAGTGTGAAACAGAATTTCCTAAATAATCGTTTAATATAATATCTTTATATTTCAATAACTTCGTTTATTCAAATTTTCAATTTTTTTATTCATCTTCTGGTGTTGCATGTATAGTTACTGCTAGGTTATATACTTACTTCGCCGTTGTTAACTAACTGATGAGCAGATAAAATGGTTTGTTTTCTCAATGATGCTGTATAATTCTGATTACGTAGGGTAGGTATTATAATATGCTATCCCCATCCATCCCACATCTTGTGTAAAGAATGCCAACACAGCAGTCGTTATAAACGAATATATTCGTTTATAACGACTGTTGTGTTTATATATAAACAAAATTTAATGAGTATTCATAAAATAACATGTTACATAAGATGCTGCCTTTGTTCTCCTTAGTATCAAGGGGTTCTTTCTCTACGAAAGGAGTTTATATCAATATTTTGAATGAATTAAATTCATTATTGGTTAACTGGCGTTTTTAGTTGCAATTGATAATTCTTTAAAGAAATGTCTGCTGTATTTAATTTTCTTGAAACAATTGCAATGTATGTATATATGTAATATAAATGAAAAAAAGCTTTACACATTTAAAAGGCTTCACATATTATTCATTTTTTATTTAAAATAATTGTCATCTATTATAATGTAGGTATAATGTTATGCTGTATGATGTTACTAATATAAAAATATAAATAGAATACTATTTGCCGTTATACTTTAAAAGCACAACCTTGGTCTAAAAATATTAATTTTTATGTACTTTGTTAATTTTTATACATTACTTTTTTATACTTTCACTTAAAAACAAATCTTTTTTGTACTTTATTATATTTTTATTCATATACATTAAACATCAATTTTCTAGGTACTGCATAAAAGTTTTATTAGTGAGAGTTTTATCGATTTAGACTACACTGCGTCATTCAAAATGCCCTTCCCGCACCCCCAGGATGATGTTAGACCAATCAACTGACCACTAATTCAATTTAAGAGGGGCGGGATATATTTGATTACATTAATGACTCAAAATCGACAGACTTTTTTTTAACTATGGTACTGCGTAGTAATCAAACACTTTCTTCCTTAAAACTCTTCTTTTTAACTTCACCCGTTAAATATGTTGGTACATATCCCGGAATAATTTGTAATATCTTGGTATTACGAAATAAAATTCCATGACTTTGAAAAAAAAATTAAAAATGTTTATTAAGCTTAAAAATGTTTTTGTACTATGAAATGTTTCTGGGCTAGCCTATACTTTTGTTATACTAATCATAGTATATTTACCTAATTTATACATTATTTATACCAAGATTCGTACTACAGGGTGACCATAAAGTCTGGAATAATTGAAAGTTCGTTGAATAGTATTAAATTTTTAATTTGAAAAATATCTACAGAAAAAACAATAGAATTGGAACAAATAGAGTACATAGCATTGTCTACAAATGTTCAAAATTTTCTCAATAGGATTTAATACATTTTTGAAGACGGTGCTTGATTCCTTCTTGAACATTCTGTAGCATGTCAGCATTTTTTGTCATTTATTAAGTGTTTCAGATATTCTTTCACGCAGTGATCAAGATTTCATATTTTTTCTTGAAATACTCGGGTCTTGGGTATCCCCAAAGAAAGAAATCAAGGGGGGTTAAATCGGGAGATCGTGGGGCCTATTCTACCGTCCCCCTTCTTCCAATCCAGTTTACAAAAGTTTCAGTGAGCCGGTTTCGTACATCAGTAGCATAATGGGGCGGTGCCATATCTTGCTGAAACCAAGTTGGAAGGCGACGGGCAATAGCTCGAAGTTGGGTATTAATTGATATTGCGGCATTTCAAGGTATCGTTGACCATTCACAGATTCTTGGAAGAAGAAAGCCTCAGTAATCTCGTTCCCAATATATGCCACACCACACTTTGACCTTTTTGAGATCCTTGGACCTTATCATCTCGCATCCAGTGAGGAGGATTATCACTGCTCCAATACCGCATATTTTGCTTGTTAACTTCACCTGAGACATTGAATATGGCCTCATCACTAAAAAGAATTGACTACAAAAAAATTGGGTTGTCATTTATTTGATCCATAAACCATTCACACATTTCAATGCGTCGATCCGGGTCATCATCATTCAAATGGTGCAGGAGTTGCATCTTGTATGGGTGGTACTTTTCAAGTTTTAAAACTTTGTGTATGGTACTTTTGGGGATACCAATCTCAACCGATGTTCTTCTTAACGACTTCTTTGGACTTACTTCCATCTTAGCCAATATCATAATTTTGGTTTCATCATCGGTGCTGGGTCTTCCAGAACGAGGTTTATCCAATACACTACCAGTATCTTTGAATTTGTGTACCAACTTTGAAACGGTTGCTTGAGTGACTGCCTTTTCTTGATGAATTGCATAATAATATTATTTCAATTCTTTATTCTTTAGACAAAGCCATGATTGTGAAAAATAATGCCCTCTCGTTAACCAAATCAATTTTAATCTCTACGTATGACTGACGCCTGTTAATGCAGTCTCGGTTTCAGAATTAATTTTACTATCTATAATTCTATGACTCTATAGTATCGCTGAACAATCAATGCATACCTAAATAAATGATAACCAAAATCGATGATTAAATTTTGATGATGATTAAATTAAAATCGATCATTATTCCAGACTTTATGGACACCCTGTATATTAGACTATAATATAATTATCTTTATTTGGGAACGTTTACCTAATGTTCCGTTAGTATAGTCAGAGTTTTATATATATGTTTACATTTTTTTAATATGTTAGTTTCACGTATAATTTTAATGTATAATTTGTATGATATTTGAAGTGTTTTTGGCATTTGAATTCATAATATCATAAATAAGTTAATGTAGTTAATTCGATAACCCATCAAACTTGACTTTAGTACATCCCTCTCAACCTTGATACCTCGTCAGTTCCCCCCGGCACCTCCCGCACAACTCACGCCATTGATCTGGCCCACGATTGCCTCATTCTCGTCCGCAACACCTCCGCCGAGTCGCGCCAGGTAACCATAACAACCCTGACCTCCTGGCTGCATGACTCGGGCTCGAGTCCCCTCGTGCTGCCGATACTGGGGGCCGCGGGTGCCACCCTACCCTGCGCCAAGATGGCGGCACTGGTCATGGACACGGCGGCTTGGGCCTACATCACATCTGGTAGGACGGCTGCGGGCGAGGGTCAATGAACTCATGGTCAATAGGAACAGATTTCTATTGAATGCGAAGGAATAAATGTGTGTCGGGTTATGTCCATTGAGAAATGATAATAAAAAATAGACTATTAAAGGAAAGTTACTTAGCAAAGTATTTATAAGTAATATCATAATTGAAGAATGCTATCTCAGCTTATAACCAACAATTTGATATGCTCAATATGGCAGCGCAAATCAGTCTACTAATGCCAAGAGTACGCGCCTAGACTCGATCGCTCTACCTTCTGGACTGAAGGTTGAGACGATACCGCCAAACTACATGCGCCCTAATAATAGGATATATAGTATAGAATATTTATGAATGGAGACATAACTCCATGAAGAGAAATCCTAAGGAATGGACGTCGGTCATTTTCACATTCTCGAATCTTATAGAAAAAGATATTAAACTAAATAAAAATCAATAAGATTGATGTAATAAAAACTTTTCTGTAAAACAATAGCCGTGAATGATGTTAAATAACCCCGAAATACTTAGTCGGTTTTAGTGATATTTATTCAAATAATATCTCCTTCGTTAAGATTCGTGAATGTGAAAATGACTGACCCTTCATAGTTGATATATATTTCTTCTATTGACTGTGAATTTTCAGTCAATAGAATTTGGAGGGTAGTCTGAATTATATTATTTGAATAAAACAAGATAGAAGTAAGTAAACTGCTATGGCTGTGTTGATTCCGTTAGTTCAATTGGCAATTAAGACCTGTTTCGTGTGTTATCAAAATTATAAAACATTTCACTTTTGTGAACACACTGACCAATCAGAGCATATTATATTTGGCAGTAATGGGTTCAGAGTTTTTTGAGGACTTAAGTGACGCCTTCAATATTTGAATCATATGGGTGGTTTTACTCTATACATACAGCACACTGTTTTCTCTCCATTAGGGATAACTTAATGTAAGGAAGAAAACTAAAAGGAAAAGCTTGTATGGAAACAATTAAAATGTCAATATATTTTAATTTATTATTTCTGACTATATTTTATTGTGTATCTATTATTTACTGACACTATATCAGCGAATTTGACTGTTAACACAAATTTGTTCTAAAATTTGACTGAATTTTTTACTTACTAAGATCAACTGCAACGTTAGTTTTGTTTTCTACTCTAAATTCTAAAATCGACCTTAAAAGAGAAAAATTACGATTTAAATCACTGTCATAATCGATAGTCAAATTTTGTTGTCGTTTGCTAATTTAATGTTATGTTAAATAATTATGTTTTTTTGTCACCTGTCACTCTTAAAACATTCCTCAGTCGAGTACGTTTATATCATCACGCTTACCTAACTATATAAGTGGTCGTGAGTATATTGCGAATTAATTACATCACTATAACCATACTCCGCTACATATAACTAATAAATGTTTCAATAAAATAATATAATCATTTCACGCTGTGGCTTAAAACAAGAATTCAGTCACAACCCGGCAATGATTGTGTTCTCCAGACACCTCTACAGGAAGTGCTGCCGACTGGAGCACACTGACCGGCTTCTTCAATGTCCACCAGAATCTGGCCGCCAACTTCGTCAAGGAGAGCATCCAATCCGGCTGCCTCCTCTGCCTCTATCTGAGGAGTGGTCAGCTGTTGACCCGCTCTACCGCCGCAGAAGACCGACTCCAGTTGACTGCCAATATCAGGGAGTGGGTCGTCACGGCGGTTGTTAGGTGAGCCGGGCCGATGTTCGGCGGTGGTTGAGTTTTAACACCAGTTTTGCAATATAGCAAATATCCGGGTGGGGAGTTGAAGCATAATATTGCTTAGCTGTATGTTAGTTGTAAATAAAAATATGTTATTCAATTCCTCAAAACCACCGCAAAGCAAATAAAACTATAAATAAATAAGAACTAGAAATTCTTAATGCGACTTCCAAATAAGAAACAAAATGTCATAATAATATTAGCATGGTTTAAAAGGGGAAAAGCAATAATCATGACTAAACTCCAGAACGGTTCAAACTAAATTAATGAGTTATCATCAAACCACAAATATTATATCTCTAAAATGTTTACAATCCAAAGATAGCTTGTAGGCTACTCTACGTAAAACAGGCCTGGAATGATAAGATGGCAAGTCAAACCTGCGGATTTAAAAGACAATCTGTCAAGTCCAAAAAAGCAGAAGAATAATTTGGAACAGGTCGGATCATAAAGAAAGCACGTGTAATAACATATATTTATAATAGAAAAGGAAAAATATATAACTAAACAATGGTGCGGGACTTTGGACCATGTAACAATTAATTTTATATTATTTTACACCGTTGAATGCCTCCTTTTGCTTGGACATTTTAACGGGTCCAAAGTTGAGTTCCGTATCAATAGTTGTTACTATTTGAAGCAATTATTCTAGTGATATGTTTCACGTAGTTCATTCATATTAAACACATCGCGTCAGTGAATTTTTATATTTTCAAGCTAAAGGTGTATGACATTTAATAGAAACTGTGTGAAAGTTGTTCTGTTTAGCATTTTTTGTAGAGTCATTATTATCATTCTTTAGTTAATCAATTTTATTTTACATTTGACTTCTAATTTTTTCCTAATTTTGTAAAAGATTTCATCCAAATATGTATATCAGTCACATATATAGGAATATTATGTATTTTCGTAATTAATTCTTTTTGTATAATAAATGGTAAATATCATCATTCAACAACCCTATATTATTTCATTATTTATACTAAGAAGCTGTATTATTATAATAAATCTTTTAAATTACATTTATAATATTATTCTTCATTTTTTGTTCCAACAAATTTAACGTTGCTGTTATTTTGGATCGACAACAATTTTATTTTAAATAACACGGAAAAGTCGTATTGATTATTATTAATTATATGAGAGATGCAGAAGAAGTGGCTAAAAATAGTGATGTTCTCTTCTTTGTTGATGTTATAAATATCATAAATTGCCATTTTAATCCATCGATTTTGTCAAGTTCGATTAATTTAACCATAATTATTTTTTATCACATTGTTATATAGGTGGTCAATGTATTAATACATGATAATTTTGTTCTATCCAGAACACATTGAGGGAAAGACTTTGTGTCTGAATGTTTACTGATGACATTTAGCACAACCTTTAATTATTTTAATATGATGTTATCAAAAATATGTATTATCGTGAAAGAAGAATCGACTTCAACTTGAGTAAAATATTAACAAAGTCATTATCGCTACATATGCTCCATATATGCTCCATATGCTCGATATGCTTCATATATGCTCCATATATGCACCATATACGCTCCATTATCGCTCCATTATGCCATTATCGCTCCGTATATATAAAATTTATAGATTAAATATTTCCTTATTTGCTCTAACTCTTTAAGCTTGAACTTTAGAGTAACTATTGTAGTTTAAAAATAATTTGATGTTAGGAATCAAATGTCAAATAATAGAGCATAGGTTTACTTACTATAGTGCTTGACATATTACAAATAATACTGTTTCATAATTAAACACGTTATAATTAAAACCTGGCAATTGATAACAATTTGATTTGATATTTCTTTAGCTTGCGAAAAACATGTTCTACTATATGGTAGTCCTACAAATATTATAATATCATTAGATTCACAGAAACCCATAAATGTAGCCACAAATATATTATTAGCGTTATTGAAATGCATCAGTTATTTACATTGAAAAATACAAACAAAATTTCAGAATAATTAACGTGTAAATTTATTGCAACGTGTTTTCAGAGACTAAAATAAAGGCATGATTCATAGCGACCTGGGAAACCTGGAAAAGTCTGTGGATTTGTATACATGCCTGGAAAACCATTTTCATATGGTCTCTCAATTCGTATTCTTCAGGGTATATTCTGCAGTTTTGACTGATCATTAAGATAAATTTTCACAAATTCTATTGTGTATTAATTAATATATTATCTTTAATTTTTAGGTCATTCAAATCTTAAACATTGTTCGAACTAAAACTTTGAAACTTGATGTACATGTTGATTTGAACATTACAAACTACTAATCTGTATTAATTTGTTGCAATACTGTAAAATAAGGCCTCAAGAAATAGAAATCTAAATCTGAGAATCCTGCTTTCAGAATCTGATAAACTTTATAATATGATGCTGGGTATTTTAGCTATGAACCATGAAAGATATAAAGAATCTCCTTTGTTTAAATAAATGTTATTCAATTATTTAATGCTTTTTGAAAATATTGAACAGATTTTTAAGAATATTATTATCGTGTATTTTTTTAATTTGTGTATTATTTAAATAGTAAGGGCGCTATTGATTAGATATGAGTCCGTCTATTGATTAGATATGAGTCATAAACATATGAGTCCGTCATAAACAAAACACAAAAATTATACGACCATGAATTCGGTTTTATCAAATAATTAAAATTAACTTTTTTAAATGAAATTATAATAATAACAGTTGATTATTATTATAAAATGTAATTAATTAAATATTTATAATATGATTTGAAATAATAAGATGAATAAAAAAAATCAATTATACAATAAGCAATATCGATAGTAATATTAACATTTAATCAATTAACTAATTAATAATTTATTAGTATGTCTCTTATTATAATTATTTATTTTTTATTCTATTCACCTCATTATTTCAAGTCATATTTTTAATATTTAATTAATAAAACTATAACTATTGTAATTTCGCTTATAAAGGTTTTTTTAAAATTATTAATAAACACGAAACCATTGTCGCATAACTTTAGTATTTTTTTCGATTTTTATAACAAGTTATCATCATATCCTATTGGCTATTAGATCCGCTAACAGAAGTGCTACTATTTTTAATGGTGAGTCTTGTTCGTTTGAGTCCCAGTAGAGTTTCATATCTCTCAATTATAGACAAGTGTGTGTGTCTTTTCGGCAAATAACTGCTCCTGAGAGTTTGCTCATTTTTTCTATTATTTACAATGCGAAATAAATAATTGTGTAAAATAGTATGGGGTCTTATTACAGTAAGAACATATAGTTCATGCGATTGTGTTTATTTAATTACTTTTTTTTAAGTTGCAGCATAATTATAGAGCAAAAGTAATCAGTCAGTTTATTCATTTAAACAGCAGTTTTATAGTAATGTTATAATATTCTTTTTAATTCAAGACTAGGTATATACTCCTTTATATTAAATTGAAATAACTACTTTATACAATAAATGACTGTTTATTTGTTTCAAAGTGGATATCGTTACAAAGAAATTAACTGTGTGAACATATTTAATTTTAGTTTATTAAGGAACCGCTTTCTATGTTGAAACAATGAAACACACAAGGAACTCATCCACCTAACAACAAACGTAAACAGTATTTTTGTTTTTGTGTACCAACTACAAAATGGATTGTATGTTCCCCGATGGACTTTTTGAAATTGTCTCGAAATCTAATTTCACTAATTTAAAAATGGCTGAATTATGAATTTCTCCGAAATCAAATTCAGAAATTACCCATCCTTCTTTTAGTAACTAACATCTTTTTGGTTTAAAGACCACTTGAGTAAACTGAATGTACAAATCTTTAAAAAATACTAAGTAAGATCATAACATATATTCTTAACATAACGGAAATCTCATTATACAAATTTCAACGGTACCTCTGCAGTTACTCATCCAGCTGTTACGGACAAAATGACAAACAGATTTTCTGTGTTATACTATTATGGAGTAGGTTATTAAAAGATGTATACCACAATACAATTATTTATTGTTGTACGTTTCCAATAATTTATTTAATTGAATTTAAAACAGCACCAACCCAGTATTTAGATGTAACACTTATTTTTGTTTAGCTGAAAAGTGTAATGAAAATATGTATTCACATTATGCAGATTATTGAACTGTTACATTCATCAAAGGTCTATGGCAGAAAATTCTATGACAGAATTTAAGATAGTTAAATAAAAATTGTATTTTCTTATAATATAAGTTACTAAGTTGACAGCGCATTTTTTAAATTACTGTTAATAACCTTTTCAAAAGATTAACTTAACCAGGTTATCTAAAAGCTTGTCCTATTTCTATGCTCATAAGATACATTGAGACATTCCGTCATATTGTACACTTAATATGTTTGGAGGACATTATTATTATTTAGTTATTGTTTATTATTATCATATATTTATTTAGTTATTTGTCTTAAATTATTTATTTAGCTACATGAATGTATTAAAATTTTAATCAGCACGAGAAAAGATGTCTGAGTTTGAAATATTCTTTGTTGCTTGTATGTCAAAATATCAGTACACTTACAATGAGACGACAATTCTGATATAATTTCTCTTTAGAAATTCTTTTGTAAACAATCTATAATTATTCTGTAAAGGAAACGCACACACACATTCGAAGGAAATAGATATTATTTACTCACTAGAATATTGCCTTCACGATAACTTTCAAACTGAAATAAAAGTGTCATACAACACGTAAACTAACAGTAATGTAAATACAAATAGAAAGCTGTGTTATAGTCTATACTGTTGTTATATATTGACATCGCGTTCGAGAAAATTAAAATATTTATTGTTTACAGCTGTATGGGTACTCATAAGGTACTTAGTTTATTGAATACATACCGGAAATATATTATTTGTGTGCACTTGTATAAACCTGCACTCGTTTCTATAGGTATTTTAAAAAAATTATTAAAATATGTACTACGAATACTAGGATTTCTAATTAAATGGGTCACTTCTTTTTAGGAAAGTTCTGCAATTGCCCAAAGTTATGTCAAATTTTTAATAATTGTGGTGCTTTCTGGTCGCTGTAAATGCATTCGATTAAATTTTAAAATTATTAAACTGTTAAATATTTTTTATGTGTTACAAATTATGTATATTTATTTCTTATATATTTTACAACATCATTTTTACTCAATCTTTAGTCAAACATATATATATATTGTACATACAATTTAAAATTAAGCATCTTTCATTTAGAACATTTTAGGACGTTTAGGAATTTTTGTGACAAATTATGTCACACAAAAGCGCTTTTATTTAGTTATAAAATAGATTGTTTAACTATACTTTGACAATAATTAAAAGCATTTATATTTTAACTCAGAAGATAATTTTAGTGTTTTACTCAGTTCGTATATATATGCTGGAACCAAATAAGGAATATATTATTTTTCCAAACTATTGTTATATTACAAAACTTTTAAAATATTAACAAACTTAATAATCAAATTGATCTTCAACTAATAGCGTAACACGATTTTTCAAAATTTTACCTAAACATTTTTTTTTAAAGTTGATATGAATAATAGAGGAATTGATATGAATGAATTTGCTTTATTTAGTAATCAAATTTGTGATGGCATCTTATACTCTTCAGAAATGGTTTTCAAAATTGTCGAATACTTCGTGTATTATGTTTTTAATAATATCTATTTTACTTTTTTATAATTAAATAGCAGCAATAAAACAGATACAAATTATAATGAGCGCCATATAAATATTTATAATGATAGATAGACTACACAATATTTACTGACATTTACGTATGGCGCGGTACGTTACGGAAGGCCTATATTACCATTTTATCATTATCTTTCCTTATTTAAATGTTTTTATTTCTTATCTTTTTATTTTACAATATCATTTTACCATTTTATACCTCTTATACCATACCTGTTATACTATATAAGTTTAACATAGAATTTTAGACTTTTCACCATTTTTTTATTATTGAATAATTGTATAATGTTTTAAACCGTGAGTAAACAAGCTATGCATCTTACCCCGTAAAATTGCTCTGCACTGTACTGGTGAAAACATTGGTTATGATATTGCATGTGTAATCATGTTGTAAATCTTACACATAATTAGAAATTATCTATTGTATGAGAAACCCTTCAAAAACGTGTGTGTGAAACCCGATTATCGAAACTTGAAACGCTTTCTATAATAAAATTTGCAAAGTTTTGTTGTCTAGATAACAATGGTTGTCTAGATATTTTTAAAACTCAACCAACTAAAATTTAAAAAGACATTCATTCTATTCAAAATTACGTTATGCATGTCTTTAAAATGTTTATAATCGAAATATACTATAGATGTTAGTTTACTAGTTTACGTGTTGCTAAACAAATTTATTTCAATTATTTATTCAGTATTATTTTATTTATTTATTTTTAACTAATATTACTTTTTTTTAGTACTAAATGTTTATTACAAATTGGATTTTTTCTGCAATCAGGGTACTTTAGGCCTAATCTAATCTATTTTATAGGGACTCCTGTGAAGAGTGCGCATTTCTCTTATGGGATCGTCTTCTCGATTTAATTGGACACGAGAGCAGCCAACCAGAGCGGCGCACGTCGGTCATACGTCATCTTAATGCTCTAGTTCCAGTGTGGACCAGTTTGGCTGAAGATCGCACTTCCACTGGCCTACTGGGATACGTTGGCCTTGGTCGCCGGTCCAACTTCACCATAAGGTGACAAGATTGTTATATGCTGCGTATAGATACTGCATTGAAATATTTTATGGGTATCGTAATATCTACGTCCAGTATATAATATACTACGGAGTGAAGTTGAGCTACAAATACGTCTATACCAATTGCTTTTATACTAAATTAGCTGAGCAATGTTTTGTTGGCGTATTCATAAAATTAAGTACAGTAAGAAGTCTACATTATGGGGTATAATGTGGCAAGTGCATCGCACTAATATTTTACGCAAATGCATATAAACATAATAAATAATCTTTTAAACAGTTTTATAATTTTTAAAATTACAGGAATAACCATTTATTCAATTAAATAAGACGGTGATTTTGATTTATTTGTTTGTTTGTTTATGTTAATTGTTTAATATGACTTTAGTATCAATTAGAATTTATACTCTTATCTATAGTTGCATAGGATCTGTTCTATTATTTTTAAACATTGCATAAAGTTTGATAGTTTCCAATTTACATAATATGGTAAGTTGCTGAATTTCCTGTTTTATTCGATTTATAATGTTTCATATGTGGAACAAGTATCAGTAAATAGTCTGTTATACTTTACAATATTTTCACTTTGAAACAAGGAGTATTTATTCAAGGTTTAAAATTATATTTTTAGTTTTTAATAATAACCATATCTTCATGTAGACTATTGTAACATGATAGTATATTGAAATAATTATAGCTTGTACTGCCTATAGACATACCGCTTGAATTTATATATAATCTATCTTTCA
This sequence comes from Coelogynopora nodosa, assembly GCA_034780555.1. NCBI lineage: Eukaryota > Metazoa > Platyhelminthes > Proseriata > Coelogynoporidae > Coelogynopora > Coelogynopora nodosa. The sequence goes on from JAUZND010028891.1 coordinate 14,837, forward strand.
ACACTTTCCGAAAGATTTTTTGTATTGCTTGCAATTATTTTGGTCTTAGTTTTGAGTTTTTTAGTCTCCTTAATCACACATAAAACAGTATATCAAAAACTTCTTTTTTTTTAAACAGCACTTTCTATTCTGATATTGGCTCTCACTTCGGAATCACCTTCATAAACTCTATCTTGACAGTCTTTTGACTTGATTAGACAGCGAAGTATGAGTGTCATCTTAAGAACAAACAGAGGAAGAGGACGTTTGGGGAGCTCCGATTAGCATCGTCGTGGGTGAACGCCTAGAATACACATAGCCTACTAAAATGATTTTGCTGTGTACATTTGTCAATATTTGTCAACTTTAAACCTCTAGGATATCCATAAAAAGTTAAGTTTTAACATATTATGAACTTTTTGACAACAGAAATGGCACACATGTTGTTGTACTGGTTGTAGGATTCATTGTCATATACTAATTTGTTACCTATTAGGTTTGTTGACTAAGCCGTTAATTTCTAAGCCATTATATAATTAATACATAATTACATCATTGATATTTATGTATTTTGCTGATATAGTAGTTGATAACATTAAAGTTTCAAAATAATTATTTCTATAAACGTTTAAAACATTTTCCATCGATCTGCTCAATGCTTTTTAAAATATAGGATATTGTTTCAATCAATAATTGATAATAATTTATAAAAAATTTATGATTTTGGAAAACTATAACGAGTTGTACGTCCCATTGAACTTCTTACAATGTTATGAAAATATATGATTTTTTCATTCACCATAACATTTTCTAAAATTTTGTTTTTACTTACCATTGATAATTTACTTTAAACTCAACTTACATTCACCTATAAGTGTCCTCCTTGTTCTCTTGATTAAATTTCCATCCGACATCCGCATCTTTTGTCTTTTCTAATTATTTTCTCTATAGTCCTCTGCAATTAACTTTCACTTCTACTACCAACTCCTTCTCTTCCCCATAACATTCTTCATAACAATTAATTAATTTCTAACTAATAATCCCTTTCCCCAATCCTCTCTATATAGTCCGCGTGCGAATGATCACCCACGTTGTTGTATCCTTCAATCGGCTTACGATTAATAACTCACTTCACTGCTCCCTCCAATCAACTCACGACTAATGACCTACTTTCCTCTCCCCTCCTATCAGCTTCCGCCTCATAGCCCGCGCATTGGCCACCTATTGCTTGGCTCAACTCCCAACCGGGCCCAGTTTGCGTGTGTCCGCCTCGAGTCCCGGCCATCTCACCGTCAACACCACTGTCCAATCACGACCGCCCGGCCAAGCCCTGCCGACCAATCAGGCGCTGCAAGCTCTCGGCCAGTTCAAAGCCCTTGCCGATCGGTCCGACTACTCGGCCAACCAGCGCGAGGCTATTCAGTTCTGTCTGGAGTTTTTTGGATGTCGGGAAAATGCTCTGCCGCAAGCCAGACAACTTCTTAAACATTTGATAACCAGACTATATTCAGACTCGAAGTTGTTAGCCATTCTCAGACAATGATACATTCAGATTGTTATCATGGCAAAGCGTGGCTGTGCGTCATTTTTTCTCATTTAAATTATTAAAAACATATTTATTCAGGATTTCATCAAAAACATTCTATGTACCTCTTCCGTTACATTCTTTGTATTGAGCATACTACATTATATAGGTAACAAAAATATCGTATCTGCAGATAAATTGCTTTATTGATTGATTAATAATTTATTTAATTTGTATTTTCGAGTCAAGTATTACGTATTATATATATTATTATCCAGAACATATTTATTGAATAAATAGCAATTTGTTTTTATTTTTGATATTTCATGATTCACTTCAAAATTATAACGACGAGGTACGGTCGGGTTGGCTTAATCCATATCTATTTCAAAGTCTAGTTTTATTATCCTATCTATACCATAAAAACTTGTTTTTAATGTGTATTTTTATAACCAAATATTTATTTAATTTAAAGTCATTATTATTTATTAAAAATCCGCATTAGATTGATTAGAGTGGGCTGCCGCCGACATCGTTTTCTCAGACTGTTACTACTGATAAAAGCATGTTAGCGGCGTATGGTCAGGTGGTTCAAATGAAGACACTCTGTCCTGGACACTCTGGAGACAAAAATAATGCATTATACATTGTTTAACTAAAATATTAATTAATCATTTTAATGAGATTAATTAAATTGAAAGCATTGTTACAGTTATTGGTTATTTCTTGATACAGATATACTTATCAATACAACAGGTACTACACGTTTAACCCAGATTGATCAAATTTTATTTTTAAATGCTTTTCACATGCTTTTTAAAAAAGTTTTTTTTTAAATACATCGATATAAACTGCTACATAAATAAAAGTAACTCTCGAAAAGTAGTCTTGAATTTCGATAAAAATTTCTTTGAAGTTTCTTTGTCCTTATATATAATACTATTCTCATTAGGAAAAGGCACACATATAATTTTTATTTTATCCATTAAAATAATTACTTTTTCAACTTGTTTTAATAGAAACACTCTTAAGTACATTAAATAAAACAGTGAGTAAGTATACCTAGATGCCTGTACAATTTAGTATTAATTATTTCTAAATTTGTTTGAGTATATATAAATAATAAATATATTCACACTTAGTACAATCTGCAATTATATTTAGGTTAAAAAATAGTCTTCACCTATACATGCTGTAGCTGCATTTATTTAATACAAACAAAATTATAGCGGATGCAATATCAATCAATGTCACGTTGTAATTTTTAACAAAAACTATTAACAGTTTTGAACGAAAGTCCCCTATCTTTACAGAGCAGACTCACCCCCCTACAGAATGAATCGTTGTATACAATCAATTTAGTTGAAATTTTGAATATTGAATACGTAAAAGATAACTAGATTGATCAATTATTTGATATCTGGTATATTTTAAGCAAATTAAAAACGTGTTATTCAGAATAAGCATTTATTCACAATTTTTGTTTGGAAATTTAGAATATTTACTATTTTATACGTGAGTAGTTGATAATCATTTTTAATTAGATCTTGATTCAGTAATATTGATCGGATCAGAGCTGATCAAAAGAAATGTTGTTTATAATATGCAATAGGCATAATCGATGTCACTAAGGTTTTGTATTATTTTTACTAGGGAAGATATTTATTAATAAAATCTTACTAGATTAAATACATAGCTTTTTGGATAAATTATCCCATAACAGGGTTAACAAAATAAAAGTCTTATAACTAATGTATCATATATTATGCATGTTATCTTATTATCTCAAGTGTATTGTGTACACCACATTTAAACAAAATCTGTCGCGTTAGAAAAGCTTATTATAAAATTAAAAAATTGATCCGTTTCAAAATTTTCGTATTAGTATAAATTTTATTTGAGATGTATAAAATGTCAAATATGAATAACTTGTTATTCTTGTTTTAGTTAGAGTACTAAATTTCATCAAAAGATATGGTCTTCAAATATACATGATTATTATGTGATATAAAATTATATCTTGATAAACTTTTGATAATCATACAATATGTCCCAAATAATTTGTAAAATATCAACAAAAATCATGCGACATGAACGACTCTTAACTACTTAAAAATGTCATAAAGATCTGTAAAATAGTGTTGTAAAAGGAGACATGAGGAACTTGAGGGGTCAAATTGACCATTCGCCTCCGGATTAAATTAATAGCGTTTCACATATTTTTAGTGATTGGATAAAATTAGATTTAAGGCTATGAAATTAGATTTGGCAGTTTAGAAATTGATATGTCGAAAAGACTTCCTATTATAACACATTTTATAACAAATACATACGAAATTTCCTTTTTCAAATCGAAAAATGAGTAATATATATTATATGCCACATGATAAGCAATTTGCTGTAATAAAAAAATTAATCACAAAATAATTTACGATTCAAAGTTGAACACTTTAAAATGTTTGAAATCTATACAAGGAAGGTCGTTATTTTGTCTTATAATTTTTTTGGTATTTTATGTCACTATATTTTGTCATTAAATATTTTGAATTTTTGCAAAATGAAATATTCTTTCAGTTCTTGATAAAGTAGAGGAATGTAAATATATTTAAAAAATCGATTAAATGAAACACAAAAAGTCTGGGTATTCAATTATTTTATAAAATTAAATAAGCATTAAAAAATTAAATGAAGCAAATTACTAAAAAATAACATTAATATAAGATAATGAGTATTTTAACATATAAACTAAGAGCTGAATTGAACTAGAATTTCAATTAATTGTAAATTCATTTAAAACTTGTTTCCATTAAAAAAATTATATACAATATTAACTTAATAATTATTAGAACTTTTTTTAATATTAACGATATATGTATTACCAACAGATTATATTTATCACAAATGTACATAATTATATAAAACTTTTTTCGGAAGTGTGTATAAATGCATTTTATTAATTAAAATGTTACAATTTTTATTGAAATTCTCACAAAATGTGTAAAGAACGCATTATAGAATGATTTTGAAATTAAATATGTATAAAACAATTAAGAAGCCAGTGAAATATTATAGAAGATTGTCAAAATGGTAATATAAATTACAAGTTCATCATATAGCTAATTCGTAAAAAAATAATGTGATGTGTACAGTACATGTATTCAGCATAAAAGATATCTGCTAAAAAGCTATTGTATGATTGATTCAGTAATCAATACAATATTATCAAGGATCAATGATAAATATATTTTTTTTAAATTTTATATTATTGTACAAATATTATTATTAAGTAAATATCGCAAATAAATAATTTTTTGACTTAAGTAAATGAAAAGATATTATTTTCTATAAAACAAATAAACTTCAAAGAACATATTTCGATTGATGTAGATAAACAGACAATATTACTAAAATTATCCATATATACACAATATTACGTTTCAGGAATGTACAAGCTTGAATGTATGTATACATATATAAGATGTCCTTTTGGTTATATTAAAACAACAGTATAAATAAAAGTAATCCCATGTACAATGTGTGCAAACTATATCATGTGCTATAGTTAATGAAAAATAAAGGTGAATAAAAATGTACAAGTTGGCGAGTGGAAATAGTAGGTACATGAAATGAATTAATCAGGGACCTCTCTTACAATCCAAGCAATAAATACTATACTGCTAGCAAGAAACACCCAAAAAAAGATGCGATCCAAACATCGTGCAATGAGCACCCAAGACTCCGGATTATTGCAAATGCACGCGATCGACTTAGCTTCTGCATCACTTTTCCTACGCTTCGATCGCTTGAGTCCCTTCTTCCTCTGATGCGGCTCGCGAGCAGTTGACGCGGGTGTCGTCGAATGACAGGTGGGTATAATCCCTATTTTGTTCCTCGACTCAACAGAGTCCGAGTTCGAGTCGTTGGGATCCCCCTTGGCGGCAGACATGCGATAATGCATTTCCCCCCAGTGCTGACAGCCCTCTTCCACATCACTTTCGAAGACAGCATCGTTTTGATATTCGTCAAGACTCAGGTGGCTGGGTATTCTGTAGCACTGACTGTGACCGATGTTGTTGTTGTTGATGGAATTGGTTCTTGACTTTTTTTGCGGACCCAGTCCGTTGACGTCCTGTTTTCGCTGTTTACCGTCACAGGTCATTCTATGCGATTCGCAGTCTGCCTCCTTTGAACACGAAATGCTGCTCTGCCGACCACCCATTGTTCCCGGGGCGGCCCGGGCTAGTGGGGTCTGGTTCATGCGACAGTTTGACGTCATAATTCTGTTAGACGTCGACAGAATTTTGTCGTCCGGCGAGTCACTGAGTGTATTTTGTATAATCCGAATGAAACGGGCACCTGGTGTATTCATACTCATGTGAGCTGACCGTCGAGAATAAATTCCTCCGCATTTCTTGGATATGTTCGCCTCCTTTTGGCGATTCTGGTGGTATTTGCAGTGGAATCGGATGAGGTAAATGCGCAAAACTGGGGGTATTCCATTGGAAGTGTATTTACGCACGTGAATATTGGTTACGATCACGCCCATCACTAAAGCGATAAGAACCATTATCATTGTTACCGAGAATAGAATACCTGAAAAGAAGAACACAGAATATATAATGTACATTGCAATTGTTGAGATATGTAAAGACTTCACAAATAAAACTTTTCCATTTTGAAACTGTAATCGTATCATTTATATTTATATTCCTTTTAATTTGTATGTATACAAGAGAAGTAACATAAACTTGAATCTACTTTGATATTTAGAAAAAAAATATCTCATTATAATTTTCCGTTAACAGTAAATCTTGTGTTACTTGTTAGTGTTAATTTGTTAGAATTGTCAAATTCAGACTAATATACTGACAAAATAGAGTACAATACATATTACAAATAATTACTAACACATAGAATTATTGCAGATCATATACAATAACAACCACAGAAATTAAATTGACATATTTAAAACTTATTCGGTTATTTAATTTCCAAACTAATTAAAGCAACATTATAATTAGTATTGACATAAAAGTTTAAACAATACAAAACGTTATTTGGTCATTTCTTTATTTATTAATCAAACTAAGGAACAATTAATTTTCTCATTCAATAAAGTTATATGTAATATATTTACTTTGTAACAAGCATTAAAAACTATATTATCCCATTTTAAAAGGAAATCAAAAAATAGGCAAAACTGATTTTTGGAAAATATCGAACGGTTGATAAAATAAATCATGATATAGCTATCTGATCATTTATAAGACGACTTGGCATCTGTGTTCAAGAGGATTTCCATCTGTGTTTACGATGTAACGATTCTATTCATGGAGAAAATATCACGCACACTTAATATATTGTCTTGGCAAATATTGCCACAAAAGTAGTTGTTTAGCAAAACAAAACTAGGCATTCTTACAAAATGGGACGGATATACTATCTATTAAGCCTTTTGTTTTAACATGTGGTGTGGTGCCTTAAATATGTTGGTTTAAAAATCATTCGTTACTTTCTTTCGATAAGTATAAATTAACAAAATTAAGTCATTCACTAAGTTTTAACAACAACTACAGACTAAAATTTAATTAGTTTGTGTAAAAACCGGAACGCAATCATCTTATGTTGTATTATATACGGAGAATAATTTCGATTTCAGTACAATCAGTTTAGTATAAGAACATATATATACTTTGTTTGACTGAAGAATTACTGAAAATATTATCTACTATAATGAGATTAAATTACATTATTAGTTAATCGTATGATTAGATTTTACTTACATTGAAATATTAATTTACACTCAAATAATTAATCGTTTCTCCCTCTCTATTTCTTCTCTCTATTCTCTATATCTCCTACGATATTTTATGAGAAAAAAAATTAAATATTAAAAAATATATCTTAACCGTTCTCTTTACTAAATAAGTATATAACCATCTTTCTTTAAACTTCATCATAATATCTTACTTATCCTTTCCATCCATTATGTTGTCTGCCTATCTCTCAACTCACTCCTTATACTATTAACTATGTGTTCCTTCGTTACTACACACTATCATCTTCCAACATTATTAGTTAAATATTAATTTGTAATGTGACAGTATCCCTCGTTTACATTTCTAGTTTAGTGTCACAATTTATTAACATTTAAAAAACAGAATTTCTAGCACTATTTTTTGTTTTTCCTAAATTATTTACAAGCAGTAAAAAATGTTTTTACCAATAACTAATTTTGAAATATGTTAAACTCCGCTCTGCGATGAACAGAATAAAGTAAAATTATGTATTATTTGTTTGAGGACTAGTGTATATGTATAGGCTGTTGAGATTATTCGAGAACAATTTCGCTAATTCTCTTAGAATCTCCCGACCTTGTCTAATATCTATGCCATCAAAGTTATTAGCGACCCATTTCGGGTTCAATTGGTTTGAAATATACTTATTTTCTGCTTGTCAAATGTTTCAATATTATACAATTATTAAAATAGCATCACATCTAATATGTATTGCTACATTTTCAGACTATAATGGATTATTACATTTTAGAAATAACAATTACAAACATTTTAAAATTGGTTTAAATAAAACTTTAAAATAGATAAATATCTTTGAATGCAGATACCTATTATTTTTTAACATTGCTTACAATTGATTATTTGCTAAAATTAATATTATCAAACAATAGCTAAACACGAAAATATATGAGGAAAAGCTTTTCAATATACCTTTATAATATGTTTATTTTTTTCACATCCTTGGCCTCATGAAAATTGTTATCTTTGTTAGCAATTATAGTCTTGAATTGTGTGCGAATTTAACATAACTATTAAAAAAAACGCTAAAAACTGTTTTCATTATTTTGAATATTCTATACTAGTCATAGTCATGTGGCTGACATATATTTACAGATTTAATTTGGAGGTTATTCCATTTACAAATTATATTTCATATCCAAATCGAATATATTATATAAATATTATTTCATAAAAACAACTATCATCTGACCATTTTTAAAGCAAATTAAATAGATTTGTCTTAAAATAGAAATAATATGCAAGGATTAAGAAAATTAATTTGACATAGACGAGTGATATGAATTTTTAATCCTTCAATTAACCTCTAAAATATACATTCTACTTTTTACAAAAAAAGCTAACCTGAATGTTCAGTATATGAGTGATGGCAGCTTCTATTAATCAGGTCACAAGATTATCATGTATTTTAGCAAGATGATAATACCTATTGCAATTTTTAATATTCCAATTTTTAAAAACGAAAAACAACGGCTATAGTGTAATCATTGTTAGTAGCATGTAAATTATAGCATATCATATTATCGAATCATCATAACTATGATAGTAATATATTATAACCACAATTTCCGATTATAACTCCGAAAAAATTTTAATCTATAAGTCTAAACTTCAGGATACTCACCTAGCAGTGGAATGGCATCAGGTGTGGGCGGGAGGGACTCCCCAATAATGAGCAGGAAAACAACCAGGGCCAGCAGAATGGTCAACTCCAGGTTCACCTTTTCACCGGACTCGGTTGGCAGAAAGAAGCCGAGGAAGGAGGCGAGGTACATCAGCAAACAGGGAAAGATGAGATTGAAGATGTAGAAGAGGCTTCGCCGTTTGATGTGGATCGTGATGGTCACGTCTGGATACGGCTCCTCGCAGCAAGCGTATACCTGGGACGTGACAGGGAGCCAAATAAGGCAATTTAGAGTGCAACTTGATGGAAGTTTTGTTTTAGATTTTCTGGATCAGTGAAGATGTTTTGATATTTTTTTTCTAAATGTTGACGTTATCGTGTGTCGTCAAGAAAAAACACCGCATCCATGCACGGTAGCTTTATTATGAAACTATAATTCTAACATGACAACATTTATATTTTGAAAATGACAGTTAATGACAATTCACTAAAATCAAAAGGAATTGATATAAATCAACGAAAAATATCAAATGTAATTATGTAATGATATAATGATGTAATAACAGTTTGTATAAAAAATAACATTATATGAACATATTATAAATGTTGGGTAGATTTGGCCATACATTATTTGATAAATGGGTAAACAATGAGAAAGCAGACACTTTATTTGTGTAAATATTGTTAAAATTATCCTTAGCAATTTTAGCTTCCTTAGCAATTATACATTGTATACCAAAATAATATGATTGTTTCCATATTATTACTCAATTGAATATAACTTATTCAATTGTAATATCTAAAATATGTTGGATTGATATTTATAAGTTGGAGCGTTTTACAACCGAATTGAATTGTCGTCAACGTAAACATTTAAAAATATTAAATAAACTACGGTATTGACTACAATTGACTACACTTGACAAAGCTTAACTACGGTATATTTAATGCTTTAAATATATTTAATGACTCATTTATTGATCAATTATTATCCATACGAATTAATTAATTACATTATTTCCCTAAGAAAAAATACATTTTGTTTTAGATTATATATTTTGGGTACCGATTGAGGTTTTGATGGTATAAACATACTGAACTGGTTAAGGCGCTGATGATTAAGTGTGAACGTAGCGGGTTCGAATCTCAGCAGTGTACATTGTCTCTACCTGGCAGACAGCTGTGTCTGTAGAGTATTAAAGCAGCTCTTCTGAGTTTCTTCAGAATGCGATAATGCCAGAAAATGGTCATTTACGATGTACTATAAAAAAAAATTGAAAAAAAGAGCTGCTATCACTCGGAAAGCACAGGTGTCTGCCAGGGAGGGATATAGGGAACACTGCCGGGATTCGAACCTGCTACCTTCACACTCAATCACCAGCGCCTTAACAAACTAGGCTATCACTCCCCAGCCGCTCTCCTACAGCTTACGTAAATCTTTCTTTTGCAATAGAATTTGAACTCTGTTTAGTTGTAACCTAATCTGCCAGATTTTGAATGCGACCAGAATAAATTTTCAAAGACTTGTCGAATGGGATATCAACATATTTTAAAAGGGATTAAAAAGAATAACAATGTTAAAATGTATGCAATTGTTGTTAAAAGATATTGATTTATCGACCGTCAATAATTCATCCGGGAAAGGCTTTCCTGTTCAATTAAGTTTTTATAAGAAAAGAACGGTCGAATTGTCATAATTTTTTCATTTTATATTTTATTTTGTCTATTTATTGCGGACATTTTTGTGAATAATTCGTTTATATACCTTTCCATTTAATAACACAATACTATTCAATGTAAGTCTGTCGGTAATATAATCAATGCACTCGTAATCCAATGAATATACGATAATCTATCATACATTATTATTGATACTAAGATTGAGATTCAGACATTCTTTCTGCTTAGTCTATATATCTGATATAACATGTGAAAACCAGTATAAATTTCGTAGCTTTGTAATATACATAGTAAAACAATGTAACCCTCAGTTTAATAAAAACCACATTATATTCAAATGCTATTTTGCATGTTAACAGTTGTAAAATGTCAAAAAATATTTAGCCTATAAAACAATAGTGCTAAAATGTTTTTAAAAATGCTACAGAATATATTATCATCTATAATTATCATTATTAAATAAGTTTGGACGCAAATTACAGATACAATTATACTCTCATCAGAAATATTTGTAAAAGAAACCAAATAACTTGATATTCTGTTTAAAAGAGGGAAATCAGTGAGGGACAATTTTTATAAAGTAGGTCAATTTAATTAACTCTAGATTGCCTAAGTTATCTAAAAAATATCAAGGAGGAAACCTCACAAAAAATCTGAACTATAATAAAAGTAAATAAAGGAAAGAAAATAAGAATTCGATTAAACATTTCTCAAATACACACATACAAATTTTTACTTCACGTAAACAGACTAAAGTATTACATTTATTAAGATAAATATTGACATTACAAATATTTATCTTCATGAAAACTTTCGTTTAAATATAACAAAATCATTTAAAAATTACTCAATGGACAATCAAGTATTTTCAGTATCATATATAGTTATCTAATTTCAATTTTTGTGAAAATCGAACTGTTCGAAGGAATAACCCGTAATAGCTTTCTATTGTACAGAGTCATAGAGTCACGGAGTCATTACTAATTTAAAATCTTGTGTTGGGTTAAATAAACTTATTTTGCAGAATTAATATTGATATACCTTCATAAGAGACTAAATTAAAATAAAATAATATGGTACTGTGAACCTTATTAAGTATATAACACTTTAAAAGTCAACTCTTTGTAAGGATTGTATTTCAATTAAAAAACCAAGCAACATATAGGAACATGGTATCAAACTTTTATTACGAAGTTCATCAAGGTCCATCAAGGTCACGTGACGAAACTATACGCACCTTAAACATAATAAGTTATATTTATTTACATAAGTAACTATTAATTTAGACATATATAAATTCACCAATAAACTTTGTATATAAAAAGTACATCCGCGAGATCACATTTCACATATAGTGATATAATATTCCTTTAAATCATTTCAAATATTATAATTAGTAAATAATTAATAAATATATTAATAATTAATAATAATATATTTTCATATAAACAATTATTAATGATTTGAAATGTTGCATTTTAGAGTACACATTTTGATAATCAATATATTTAATAATTGTAGCTATTTCAGAAATTTAAGGGGAGGGGGTGGAATTTTTGTATTTCAATCATGCATTTTTAATTAGAATAAATTATACTGAGAAAACTATCTTAACATTTTAATATCATATAAAAAATATTAATTGTCTAAATTGTTACAATTATTCTAAAGATGTTATATATAGTTAACTATAGTTTAAACGTATACAATAACAATATTAAAAATATATTATTAGCCAATATCTAAAGAAGAAAGTCTACTCATTTTAAAATTTAGTAAAATATGGTTTCTAAATTAATCTGGTTCTACGATTACATTCATGGATGATATGACACAGGATGTACAAAAACAGAATGATCAGATAAATGATCAGACAAAAACAGATTAGTCCGGATTTAAACGGGAACGAGACAACTCACAAATATTAAATTCTATTATTTTATCTATCTTATCGATATGGAAACCTTGTTTATGCCATGTTATCTGTGAACAAATAGTAGAACTACGAAAAATTAGAAATAAATTTTTTTAAATCTTTTAGTAAAAAATATCGATAATAATCCAGTGAATTAACATACCTATACTTTATGTACACCTATATGTAGTACTAATTAAATTTGCAGCATAACAACGATAATGTATACATTTGAAAAGATTTAATAAACCATTGTATTAAGAAAAATTACAAGATTCATTGAAACAACATTTGAGTATTACAATTATTAAATAATGTTAAAACTAAAATGAATAATGATGTTGAAACATTCACAGTTGAATGCCCTTTCGTGGTTATTATTTATATGATATGTAGGCTTAGACTGCGAAAAAATTGACATCGGGTATTCTTTAATTTTCAACGAATTTATAATGCGTCACATGTCACACTTTTCCCATCTACATTATTCAAGAAGTTGTCTAGATAATATACTAGAATATACTACAGGGGGGAGATACCCCAGGCGGTTAAAGCGCTGGTGATTAAGTATGAATGTAGCGGGTTCGAATCCCAGCAGTGTACATTATATCTACCTGGCAGACAGCTGTGTCTGTCGAGTGTACAGCAACTCTTCTGAGTTTGTTCAGAATGCCATACGATAATGCCAGGAATTGACCCTCTATGATGTACTACAAAAAATAAATTTTTAAATAAAAAAAACAGTACAGATATCAACAAACAGACACAGTTGTTTGCAGGAAAGTGAAGTGTGGTATGAAAATGATTCAAGTATTATGTGATTATATGGTTCAAGTAAGAATAGTATGATTATAATGAGCTTCAAATATGGCTTAACCATAGCAAGAACCATAGAAACATGTGAGTCAAATTTGGCTTGAGTATTTGCAGAAATTGAATAAAGTTTGGCCTGAGCAGGATTTCAGTATAATATGCGTATGGCATGAACAATGCCTCATGCAGTATAGTGCAAATATTTTCAAAATTATGTAAGACATGCTTTTATATCGAACTAAATAATCACATTTAGAGAATCTTTTTAAAATTATAAAAACTTAGAGCTTAAATTTTTACTATAGGTGTTTTATTCTGAACAATTTATAAAATTAAAACAAATTTAAAAATTAATACAAAGAAAACGTATAAATTCATTTAAATACTGATTAATTAAAAAATATAAACTAAGCGATAGCTTCATTAGTATAAAATTGTTTACATGCAACATAAATAGTATATATATACGTAAAATATAAATGACAAAAAATAACATAACCTACAATCAAAATAACCTGAGAATTAGTAAGAATGACCAATTCAGAATATATTACATTTAAACGCTAACAAAACGAACAATATAATGAACTAAAATATTAAACTAAAACATCAAATAAATATGTATTAGTCACTGCTAAGTATTTAAGATAATCAAGACTAAAAGTTGCTTAAAGTTTTAGACCAAAACATTTAACTGGAAAGGAGTTTTAGGTAGGTCCCTTAGGTAAATTTTACAATACATAAATAGGACATGCTGTTGACCTTTAAACCATAGTCAGTGTATCCCACCTTGACATTTTTATTAGCGCTAATGCTGGTGACAGTCCACTCCTGATTGTCATGGTTATAGTAGATGATGTTGTCGTCCAGGGTGGCATTGTGATTGATGTCCACTTCAAATCCGTTGTAGGTCCAGCTGATGAAGGTGATGTCGCAGTGCTGCCGATCGAAGGGGAAGTGGCGCACGTCCAGTGTGCACGTCACCTTGATCAGGGCGGGGAACATCCACAGCACCTTACCGTCGGGCTCGGCGATTGCATAGGTGTTCATGTAGCCTTTGATGTTGTCGTCGGCACTGAAAAGAGGCCACAATAATTAGTGTAACAAGACATTCGAGTCAATTACAGATTCATTAACAGTATATTCATTATAAAGTATCTACATAATAGATAGATATATATAAAAAAATTATATAATATTATTAACAGATTAAAATATTTAAATTATATTTATATTCTCGTAATAAAAACGGCACTTAATAGATATATATTGACTATAATAAAATGATTTTAATATAATACTTTGAATTTATTATGTATTTAGTATAAATAAAAGACTTTTCTCGATAATAAAACAAAACATAGTAAGGCCTTTATATACTAATACATTTAGAATAATAAATAATTAAGATGACATATTCTTCAGTTTATCTGTATAGACGTGTATTCAGGTAGTACATAATACGTCCGTATTCAGGTAGTACATAATACATCCGTATTCAGATAATACATAATACGTATGTATTCAGATAGTGCATAATACGTCCGTATTCAGGTAGTACATAATACATACGTAATACGTAATATATTACTATAAAAGAAAAGTTAACATCCCATTATTCCGCATACTACAGTACATTTATAACATGAATGGAATTATTTTATAAAAAGTTTTTTTAATAGAAAATTCAAACAAAATTAAAGTGAAAATTCAAACAGGTCAAAACATGGAACATTGAAATCACAAAATGATGGATCCATTTAAATTATAATGGTCATCAACAAAAATTTCATTCTGTATTTTGAGTTCAAAAAGAGTCAATTTTAAACTTTCCATTAAAGAAACATTATTTATAAAACAATTCAATCCTTCTTATAATACCAAATTTACTTATCATGTAAATTATCATTATCTTGGTTTGCTTTAAACTTAAATTTTCTATTGTTTTATTGTACTATTATATTAATCATGTGCTTACTATTGTGTTTATTTGTGTAATAAACTTTAAATAACGGATTTAGTTTTATTTTTGAATATAGGTTTTGAAACTCAAGATTAACTATATAGGGTAGAATAGAAATATTGGAGTATTAATGTAAATATATGGAAATTTTTAATAACTTTATTCACCATCATTATTTCGACCAAAAATACATTAAGAAATTATCAATTTAATGATGTATTTCATACCCATATGGTATGGTATTTAGGCCTATTTCATATATCTTAATTATACAAATATTTATATATTGAGAGCGCTAGGGAGAAAGAATTGTATGAATAAAGAAATATTTAAATTATTGTCATATTTTGTAAAACAATATGTATACTAATTATTACTTATAAATATGTCAGATAATATGTGGGTTTTAAGATGTATTATTGAATAGTATACGTTAATACAATGATTTAGTGAATGTAGTGGTCGCATTTGATTAATTTTTTAAAATGCATTTAGCACAGAAAGCTTGCACATGGAACATCGTTGGCCTTTCTTAGTTTTCGTACACATCAAAAATGACATCATACTTCTGGAGTATGCTGTTAATAAACTCTTTTATTTGGAACTAAATCAGTTTAAATCTAGGATCTTGTTCATTAACAAATTGACCGTTTCGACACATTGCACAGTTTTATATGGGATTTCATCATCTAATTAAGCTCTAACAACTGAGTTATAAAATATTGCCAAAAATTAGATAATTAAAATAATTGTTTTCTAATTTCTGTGATCTGATCTTTTTCGTAAAGCAAATCAAATTTCTTTGTTTTTTATATTTATATTTAAATCTGGAAGTTAATTTTGTAGTAATTGATTCAAATATCGATTTGTTTCGCGGGAGAATTTCACAGTGAATATTGGTCTTCTATTTTGATGACTGAAGTCACTATTGTATATTCTAATCATACATTTCAGCACGTGTTTATATTAACAAAGTTCTAATTTGTGCAAGTGTTTCAAATAGATTTTTTTTCGTTTACTGAATCCACCTGATGGAAAGATACAGGCCAATTGACAAGTGGCAATATTGAATAGTGAGGGGCTTGCAGGGATTGTGTTTCAAACAAAGATAGGCGCAACACATCATCCCAGATTCTGATTATCAGAATTGGAGAGAAGAAGTTGACAAACTATTTGTTTTTGCAGGATTTCTGCAAATATTACTGACTTTTAGAGGCATGAATGAATACAATATGATGCCTTACTTTTCTACAATAAATTGATGACATTTTCAGGTTCAAACAATTAATTGTCAGCTAAATGTCACTAAGTTTGCAACATAATTATAACAATTGGAGTAAGGTTCATTTCTACTTAAATATTTGATTTAACTTTTCAATTTTTTTGGCACCTTTCTATATAATATATATAACGTTTGATAAGCTTTATATGGTTTAATAAAACATGTTTTTTAATTATTATAAAAAAATTAAAATTTTATAGTTCAGATCATTTAATACTATAAAAGTTATTGCACATAACTAATCAATTTGATGTATTTTTTAAACTTGTTTCAATTGGTAATATTGTGTTGTGATACATTTTTTGTCAAATTAATTTTCAATATTTAATAATAAAATGTATCCATAATGCGTTGCATGAATACATAAATATTGTACAAGTTTTAATATTTATGGCGATTTGTAGCTATGCTTTTATATATATTTTTAATTATATGTAATACATTTTAAAATTGAATTTTTCATATTCTTTCTTGATCTCAAAATCTTTTCTGATTTTAAAAAGTGACCTAAAAAATTGTGGCCTTGCGTGAAGTATATTAAAAAATATATATCACAGATTGAGAACATCAAATTAAGCATATACATTACTTATTAAGGAGATAAAATAGTTTAATAGATTTCGATAATATGGTAATATATATCGGGAGTGAGAGTAGAATATTTGATACTCGGTAGAAAATATTAAATTTTCATGGTAGACAGTTCTGTCAATAAAGTATTCAGCAACTCTTTACCAGTCTGTTTAGATTGTCGTTTATCCATTATCCAAACTTCGGATTGAAAGTATTATTTATGTTCATGAAAACGTGATTGTATAAATTTAATAAAGGTATGTATATTATGCCAAATTTTAATTTGTAATTTTAATATACGATTAGTATCATATTTTTCATTGTAGGTTATAAAACAATAGAATGTCGGTAATAATGTATTAGTAAAGTATAGCTTTATATATATAAAGTATAATATATATGCTTATAATATATATAATATATATTTATTTAATTTATACATAAACTTTACAAACATAGAAATCAACAGATTAAACTATCTGCAAATCGATTTTGGTTTATTGCATCTCATAAAAGTAATTATCGATCCAGCAACCCAATGGTTAGTGAGCGAGTTCACAGAAATTTTAAGCATAAATGTGGCCTAGTGGTTTCGCTAACCAATCGCTAAGTTGTACTTTCGATGTCTATACTACTCTATGATACTACTCTATTATACTACTCTATGATAATACTCTATAATACTACTCTATCATACTACTCTATTATACTACTCTATGATACTACTCTTTAATACTATTCTATAACACTACTCTGTGATTCTACTCTATGATACTACTCTATAACACTACTCTATTATACTACTCTATGATACTACTCATTGATACTATTCTATAACACTACTCTATGATTCTACTCTATGATAAACTGGAACAACATTTGGAAACCGGTTTGCACATGGAATTATCTTGTATTTTAGTTATCTACGATCTTAATGATGATACATTTAGATTAATAAAATTTTAATGCAAATACAAATATTAAATGATATAATCAAATCCTCATAATTACTTATTTGCGATGACGATGTCTGGAGTCCAAATCATGTTTGAAGGAATATGAATACGCTTGGTACCATTATAGCCGTCAGGGTCCCAGCTTAAATATTCATCCATCCAGCGCTATATAAAGCAATACAAAAATGTGTAAAAATGTATTCTTGATTTATCCATTTTTAATTGTGCAGAACCAAACTATGTTATATAAACTATAAAATAAAAAATCTAAAGTAAAATAACATACATGTCAATATTTAGACTAATTGTTCATAGAACGCAAGTTAAACTAGTAAAACTGCTTTTTGTAATCAGGATTACGAAAACCTTGAAGTATTTTAACAATTGGCAAAAAAGATGTTCAGACAACTCAAATTGTTTCTTATTCAACTCGTGGGTTTTCTAAATGGAATTTAAGGAAGTTGCCAAAGTATAGGGAATTCCCTGGCAGTATCCTAAGTAATGATTCTTCTTAAAAACTATTTAAATCTATTTAGCAAAGTATAATGAGAGACGGGAAAATACAATTTGTTGATTCACTTCCATCGAGTGAAAAGTAGTGCCCACATCTTTTAAAAATGACTGAGTATAACGCGTCTTCGCTGGCTCTATTTAACCGTCTTAGTGTGCACAGCTAAGAAGGATAAGTTATCTATGCATGTGATCAAATTTCAACCAAATAAAAAATGAAGGCTTTTATGTGGAAAATCGGTTTTATTTTCCCTGACTTTTTGACTTTGTCAGTGCGTATACAAGAATTGTTTTTGCGCCAAAATAGTAGGTAGTAAATAGATAATTTTTTTCGCTCAATCTCATACGTGAATTGCTCGAGGAGGACTATATTTTGTATTTATATAGGCAATATTCACCTATTGCAATATCGTATTGTAGTCTTCGTCATCAATGATAAAAGTTGGTACAAATCATTTAACTACACGTAACATTACAATAAGTATAGTATCAATATTAATTATCAATGACAAATCATTTACATTAAAATAATTAAAATTCAAAATAATCCAGATTTGTCCCCATACGTTAATAACAGACTGGTGTATTGAAAATGTAAGAAACGTTACATTAATTTATTTTTAATTTAATTAAGTATCTAACTTGAATGACTTTTAAGCAATTAAAGTATTTAAATAGTGTACATTTACTCAAAACGTAATATTCGTAAAGACCACAGCGATTTGACACTAAATATACAATAACGTCATATAACTTTCATTATAAATTGAATTTAATTATAACTATTGTAATTTTAGAACTTTTCCATTAGCTACAAGTTAAATGATTCTTCATAAAATCTTAAATAAATACACATTCTTCATGAAATATGGAATTGTTATGGCGAGTTCGTTTTTTCATCTGTTTTTAAGCATATTATTGTTTTTAGAAGTTGCATATCATAAACGTTTTACACATCGCAACGTTTTAAATATTATATTTGCGTTTGATTTAGCAGTCGTCTCATAAATATAGCACTGTATAAAACAGTTATATACAATACATATATATTAGTGCTCAGAACTTTTTAATAGGCGTAAATAACCTCAAAAACAAACAGATCAAAAACAAAAACCATCAACAGATAAATAACCATTAATAAATATGGACAGTTATATTTTTCAAATTATGGCTACTAAGAGAAATAAAAAATTAATAAACCAAAGGTTAATTATTCATTTAATGAATTGTATAATAGTATTTTTATATTGTATTAAATTAGCTGACATTTTACATAGCCAATTCAGTTCAATGACAACAATTATTTTTTTGTAATAAAACAGTTATACATATTTTTACTATGTACATTAAATATTTAGTATTTCAATTATAGAAATATACTAAAAAAACAGTTTGTTACGATTCAGTTAATAAAAAGAGCTCTCAGCCTTATCATGATTTTTAAAACAATAAATGAATTAATATTTAATTAAATACAATTATATATATTCCATACACTTTTAAATACAAATAATGAAACGCATACATCTAAAATATAGGGTATTATATTGGGTAGCGAATAGTTAGTAATAATTAATTTATACTGAACTTACGTATATTTAATTTAAAACGGGCTTACAAAATATTGTTTAACTTCCTCATATTATTCTGACTACGTTTCAGCAAAGACCTAATAATAAAGATTCGCAGATAAAATTACACTTTTTTTATTCATAAAATATATATTTATTTAAGTATTACATAATAACAAAATATATGTCATAATATTGAAACTAAATTTAAATAACAGAAGAAAAAACCAATTATAATATTACAAGTTTGAAGTAATTATTTTAAAATAAATTTTGATTATTTTTATTCAGTTAATCAATATAAAAACGAAATTACTAATGAGAAATGAGAAATGAGTAATGCATGGAATATTTCTATAATATATCTTTAGGATAAGGAAGCAAAGGAAAATATGTAATCGTCGCAGTCCTGAACTCCTTTACATCTTTGGAACCCTAGGGGATACCGTTAATAATCTATTTTTAGTTTTACCAAAAACATTCAAAAGTCTTTTCCAAATTAGAAATTAACTACAAAGTAAAAAGCACACTGAAATTTGGTTTAGAACGGGTTGCATAAATTACACATTGATAAGAATAGTTTTTTTTCGATTTTAGCGTGTTTAAAATGTTTAGTAAAATAAATTTAAAAAACCTTAGTTTTCTAACTTTTATATCGACGGTATTCCTATCTAAACATTTATGTTTGTCCAATGTGTTCACAGAATCAAGTGATAATGGTGAGACATATTATTTGATTGATATATCATTTATAATTCTTATAATGTTAGGTAATTTATAAACAAATTTTTAGTAAATACTTGTTAATATTAACTGTTTTACAAATTATTTATTTCATAAGCTGAAAACCCATTATATATACGTTGACATTAATCTCATTACCGTAAGACTCAATATTTTCTTTGTATATGATATTGATGTTATGATATGATATTGACATATCATATTGATGATACTAATAACAAAGTTTACATACAGTCAAAGTATAGTAGCATATAATAAATTTTTTAAGATAGGTTTAAGACAACGCAAACTTTTGTAAATTATGATATAGTCAATATGCATTAAAAGTAGAACGCCTAAGGTTAAAATTCATAGTAAAACCTTCAAATATGCGCCAAAAACACTATATTAATATGATATGCATTCTGGATATATCTCACAAAGTTATTAAAAAATTAGAGATGAAATTACGGAATTAATAAATAAAATATCTTTTTAAAAATGTTCATTATATTTCCTATATTTTAGTCAATATTTTGAAAGTAGAATAAACTATGTTTTGCAAATATCATAAAGATTTTTATAAACAAACTTAATTCTTTTTTATTATTATATTATTTTTCAGAAATACGTTCTCAAATGAAAAATTATCTATCCATTTATTTTTACCGCTTTTTAAAATTGTGTTAGAAGCAAAACTATCAATACCTTCAATTGTATTTAGATGTATAATAATAAAAAAAAACATTATATTTAATTATTGGAAATAAGTATTTATGAAACTTAGAAGAAACGAATATCAAAAATTTATGGAAACAGTCACTATTGATTTTTTTACAATTATGACGTCATAATTGCATAAAAATATTCAATAACTTCCTAAATCAGTGAAATTACGTTAAAATAATTAGTCTGTTAAATTGTGTTAACAAATTATGTTTTGTGCAATGATGTTCACAGCAGTGTTAATTAATATATACAATCTTTTTTATTTTAAAATTTCAATTTAATGGTAAAAATTTATATATTATACAGCCATTTTTAGAAAAAATGTAGTCTTTCCGTTTAAAACCATTTGGAACCAACAGCAGCAGCAGGTGTTGATTTATCGGTTGAACAATTCTTCACGGTAGAACTACAGCAGGCATTTGAACATTCAACATTTGAAGCAACAATTTTCTCATGTGAAATTGAAATATTATCTCATGCATTGTTTGAGCACGAATATAAAACGTGCATCTAGTATAAATCAGTATTGCTTGTTATACAGAGAACAGTTCGATTGCAAACACAAAACGAACTCCAACTCCACTTAAGTGAGCGCTCTAATCTCACGTTTCTTCTGATTGCGCAACTCCAACGTACATAAGTAGAGTAATCGACATATTTCGTCGACAGTCCTTTTCTCAAACGAAAAAACGATGATGTTCTTTGTAGATAATCGCAGATGCTCATTTTTCAAACTATAATTTTTAAAAGTATAATATTTTTTTTGTAATGTATTTTCGGATTTTCTTTAGCATTTATACAGATGTATCCTTTTCATTTCCACATCTCCTGTCATTTTCATAACCATCCTTAATCGAGTTTTCATTTTCTATAACAAAGTCGATTATGTCGTCGGGTAGTTCATGTCAGTCCATAACGAAATTGAAAGCATGTATGAAATGTGTATCTATACTTGATATGTGATCTCTCTCCATTAAAATATTGATTGATGCACACATAATGGTTATCAAACAAAACGGAAGACTAAATTAAATTCAGTATAGCATGCATTATATAGAAAATTAAATGAATCTGTATAAACAGACATATTTAGAGAGTTGTAGCCCAACCATGTCCCCAGAGTCCCGCTTAGAAAGTTGAATAATCCGAGTATATTATTTAATAATTGCATAATTTTAACAAATCTACTGAAAATTGACTAAATCAGTTATTTACTTTGCTGCTTGGATGGATAGACTCTATTAGATCTAGTGCCTACGTCACTCAAGACTAGTATCGCTAGTTTAGTTTAATAATTAGTTAGTTATTTATCGTTTATTTATTTTTTATTATTATTATTTATTAGTTAGTTATCGTTAGTCAGCGCGGTTACTATTATTTATTATATAGGTATTATTATAAACAATATTGTATATATAGAAAAGAATGAACACCATTACTTGTTGCACGCATTTCGACTATAAGCCATGTCAATCTAACAAAGAATTTATATAAAGAATTTCAGTATTGATTGGAAAATATTTTTTTTTTAATATATTTTAAGTAATATAATGCTAAAATCAAAATAAAAAATTATCATTGAAATATAATTATTATATATTTTAAATTGATATGTAATAAAAATTATATATTTTTCATCATTTGCTATATCGGTATTAAATAATGTTTATATTTGAAGTGATTAATTATATTAAATTAGTATGTTAGGAAAGAGGGGACACATTGTTTGCGTTACTATGTCAAAGCATTACGTATGTTTGACTAAAACGATTAGAGTGGCCTTGTTGTGAGATAGTCTTATACAAAATAGGGAAACAAAATTAATTCAAATGTAAATAATTTATTTGATATGAAATATTTCTTAGAATATACCTAAAGAAATGTTATCCAAGATCTTAAAGTTTTACACAAATTCCAGTGAAAGACTCGCCAACATTATGAATTTTTAAAATAATAATTAATTATATATAGGGCCTATGTATGTATATACAAATGTTCCAAACTTTTTGAGGATTTTTTATTATTGTTTTTATTTTTAATATTATATATAATGAGATAAATTATATAGCAAAATATATTATATTTAACATTATATTATATATTTACTTATATGTATTGAATTAAATATTATAATTTGCTTTGCATTTATATAATTGTCTTTATACAATATGAATTGACAATAAAAAAGTGTTTCTATTCTTCGTTGGTGTATTCATTTACCAAAAAAATATATATCTATATAAATATGGCTTGATTTATAACTATAATTTTTATTTTGAAAGATTCTGCTGAAAATAGATTTATTGCTTGTTTGTGATCAACGTAGAGCACTGATAACAAAAGAAGACTCCTATTTTATTTATTATGTTCTCCTAAATGTCACGATAAATGTGAACAGCTAATATCCCACTTTATTCCGCATTAAATGCTGTCATATAATGGAAACATGTGTAAACCTCTGAATATCTAAACAGCTATAAAAAAAGACAATTGAAGACTCCAGAGAATTGGTCAACTTTATTCATCTCTAATCAAAGAGTAATATATTCAGAGAATATACTATAAATAATTATAGAAAAGGCTATTTGAACTTACCAGGCGAACAGACATTAAGACAGAAAACGTCTGATGTTTCTCATCCTGCAAAAAAATTATTTAAACAAAATTAGGAACAGCTCGTGACTTATATTTTACTCTACTTTGGACATATCATAAAACATCATTTCTAATAGAGATACCATAAACGAAGATCCATATACTTGTATAGGTGATGGATCTTACTCAGAAGAAACATTTGACCCTTCAAAATCAATCGTGAAATTTTAGGAATTTTATTACAAATAAACACGTAATTAAACGTTCACATATTTGTTGATCAAACCTTTGCATAATATTGTATATTCTATTTTTGAGTAGTATTTATGTAATGGGTTGTTTTTCTGCTATTTTACATTGTAGCCATGATTATGAACATTTGGTAGGTTCTAAACCTCGAAAATAATTATAATTTATGTTAACCATATATGTTGCTTGATAAGCTGTGGTGATTAGCGATAATAATAATAATAATGCTTTGTACAATATTATTATGAATCCAAAACGTAAATTTTTGAATTATTTTAAAAAATTCAATAAATTTGTTTTTATTGTATTAAGATCAATGAATTTAAATATGAAATTTACTTTAAAAATGCATTACAAGACGAAGTATTTTAAGTTATATCGTTACATACACAACATATTTAGAGAATCATATTATTTCAATAACTTTGACCTATACATAGGCTTACAGATATTTAAAATATTTATCGATATAAATAAGACTGCGAATTGAAGTCTTTACAATTTTATGATAAATGCTATACATTGCATCAATATTGTGTAAATGTTATACAAAACAATGTATATATTTTTATAATCGATTTAATTTATCTTTTATTCATAAGATAAAAACGTAATATCACATAAATGATGGTAAAAAATGATATTTTCCACAAATTAAAGATCGAAATGATAGTGAAACGCAGTTCAAGGAAAATAACTACATTATAACGCCCCGATGTTTGCTTATTAACGGTGTTTACTTTATTCATACCTATACAGATTTGTCAAAAGAAGCGACTATTACAGACCAGAATGAGAGTTGAAACTTGCTCAGCTATTTTCACTTGAAAACATAAATATTCGCACGTTAAAAACTATCAGATTTACACCGCAACATAAAAAATAAGAATTCCAACGATTAAAAAACACGCAAATTTTACGTGTAGGGCCTATAAGGTGTAAAAATGACATCATGAAAAATGATAAACTTACATTTCATTAATCTATACAAACAAGGGCGTAGCCTGGAGAATGTGGGTGCAAACTCGAGAATTGGTTTGGTTTTTTTCTTTTGTGATTTTGTTTGTTACACACTTTTTATTACAAAATTTAAATGCCGTTATTAAGATTATATTTTGTTTCTTAGAAGCTCTTAGTGCACATAAATTATTCATATAATAAAATAAATTAATATGAGCTTTATAAAAATATATTGATAATTTTTACCATATCTATTTTTCAATTAGAATCAATTTTTTGCTGTTTAGATTGTATTGCAAGTTTATGTATATAGATTTAAGTAATGAATGAAACCAACTTTAGAAATGGTTAATTAACAATTAATAAATCAGGAAGTAATATTAATATATACTAGAGACTTTCTTTAGCTTAATCATCTGTTTCACTTAATTCATAGTTAAACACAGTATGTTATATGTGCAGCAAACATTAATAACTGAATTTTAGTATCAAAAGTATAGTTTGAAAATATTTAATGTCTTCCATGAATCAAAATAGAATGTTAGCAATTTATTGTTCTATATAGGTTATAAATTCTATGGATATCTCATATATTTTGTTATTTTTAACTCGTGTAAATTAGCTATATATATGAGCATGTTAAGTAAAGACGATTTTATTGATAAACAGAATTTTGCATTTCAGTCATCATAATAATATAATAAACCTTCATAAATATAATATTTATAATTTCATGTATAGTCAAGTGTTAAAATATAAATTTAGATTCATAACTATGTTTTCTATTCTAAATATATTCATGTTGCTAATTACGTATGTTAAGTTGCTTTTGAACTAAATGGTTTGAAACGTATAATGTGGGTAGGGTGCTGTCAATAACTTTAATATTAATATTGTATATATTTTTAATTATATATCTATTAATTAGTTTTTTATTTCATTATTTATATTACTATCAAATTTATTCATAACTTTATTAACATTGAGTCAATAACTGATTTGTGAGAATATATATACATGTATTATATATTGTGAGCTCACCACATTTATGCATTCATAATAAATGAAGCAAAAGTAAAAACAATTATGATACAATCTTTAAAATTATTCTTGACATATTTTATATATAAGATAATTTTTTGCTCCTGCTCTTTTCTTAAATCTTTAAGTAATCATCTTTTATAAGAATAAGAATAGAGCTAAATAATACTAATTTACTATTCACTAGCTATATATATATATATATAGGTGTGTGTGTGTGTGTTCAAAACTTAAAATCCAAATATGTTAAAAAAATATTGAAACATTTTTTTGTAGTCAATTTTAATTCCTGCTAATATAGTCATCTCAATAATCAGAAAAGAAATTGAGCGATATAAAAATGTTACATATAATTTGGTGATTTAAAACTATTGTATGAAACAGAATAAATAAAGTCAATAATAATTAGTGGTGACATTAAACAGTAATCAAGTATGATAAATAAAGACAATTAAAGATCACTTGTGAAGAATTTAAATAAAATAATACGATTTTATTGCAGCAATCAAGTATGTATTTATGAAAATATTAGGTAGTATTAAAAATTATGACTAATTCGTTACAAATTTATTATATTTTATTTATAAATACAATGTATGGCAAAAAAATAAAAAATCGAAAATATTTTAGTTATAAATTTTAAAATGTTTGTGTATTTTTATATATTTTGCTAATCGAATAGAAACATATAGTAACAGTTTTGAATATTTTTAATATTGTATATTTTAATATTTTAATATAATTAAATGGATTAAATATAGATATATTTAATCCATTTAATTGCATTCGATAATCGGAAACATTAGGTAGTTATTTAATGTATTTAGTATTCAGTCTAGTATCTTCTACAATAAATGTATTTTACTATATTTTCATTTTGACATATTTGAATTAGAATATATATATATACTCTTTTAAGTTGCATAGTGTAGTTTTCTCATTAATTCATGTTACAAAATGGTGTCCTATTTAGCTTTTTATGTGCATTTTTATATAATTCCATTTGTTAATTATTATACGTTCAATATTTCTTTGTTAAGTTTATATTTTTTATTTAAATGTTTTTATAATTACTTAATTAGATTTTTCATAATATGTTTTTTTACGATTACGTGATTAAAATATAAAATATATGCAAATCGGTTTTCTAAGTCATTCTAAACCAATATTGATAAAACGCTTTGTAAATGATGATCAAACCCCGATTATTAATGAATTGTTTGTATTGTAAATTAACTGCTTTTCCTATCTTGGTTTTGTAATATTAAAAATGTTTTATACCTACTGGTAAAAACATGAAAGTATAAGATAGTCTTTTTTTCTAAAAAAAAAACTTTTAACATATTTCACTTTAATTAAACTAATTTTTAGCAGTCAGTTTGGACAATAATAATTTTTAAACAAAATAATATTATGAAAAAGATTTATACATATTCTTGATTGGTGCTCTCTATAAATAAAGTCATTTACCACCAAACAAAATAAGCATTATTTAAAAAATAAAATGTATCCCAGTACAACAGTAGTACTACTCGTGTAAAATATTATTCTAACACTTATTTATTATTCCTAAAGCTTTGCACAGTTCCCTATATTTACGTACTTAAGAGTGTAATCATTACCTTTTACTTAAGTTTTTATCATAAATAACTGAATTTATCTTTGCTTATAAACTACATTGAACTGTCCTAGATAAAATATTTCATTGTAAGTAAGCTTTACTGTAAGCATTCAAAGACTAGGCTGCATTAACTGTAATATAAAAAGTGAATTAAAGTCATGAACTTATTTTAACAATTTAATTTTAAGTAAATACATATTAGTGGATAACTTAGGAACGTCCGTAAGTTATCTAAGTTTATAAGTTCGCATGTATATATAATACTAATACTAAAAGCTCACTATATCATTAAAAATGGATTTAATAATTAGTATTTATATGACGCCGTAACTGTTATTCCGTCTAGATTTTATTAACATTATCAGAACATTGATAAAATGTTTTTATCGACGTTTCAATGCTCATTGAGCAATGTTCTGCAAATGACAATTACCACAATTTTTATTAAACAACTTACTATATTTTCAATACTAATCATTTATGAAATTTATTAAATCCATTTAACAATTAAACACTGTTAAGGGTATTTTACACCTATATAAGTTCTGTCGATTTTGTTAGACATGTTCAAATGCTTAGAAATTTCGAGACTTTTCTTAAATTGCAATTATGCTTATCATAAACAAAATCATGACGATACATGATACGATTTTCTGGTAACCACGATCTATTGCCTAAATTACCTGCTCTACATTCATGCCAATTGTATACCCAACAAGGATGCACAGGCGACTGAGTCTGTTCCGGGGGCCGCCGTCATGATACTCATATTGTATTTCCTAAACAAGGGACAAAACCTGACGACCAATAATTGCTTTAATAGTATTCCACTTGTAAATAAACACGAACATTTAGGAACTTCCTACGTCAGAATAACAGTAAGATCGAAGCAGCAGCAAACATAACTATACGGGAAGCGTTCAAAAAGAAACCCCCGCTTCTACCATAAGAATGGAACCACTCTTTGCTCCTATTGGAACAAATTAACTAAACCTGTAGTTCTGTTTGACTCGTTTGGTTGACACGCTGAACAACCCGGACCTGGAAACAATAGAGTTTTTCAATCTGGTAAGTAGATCATTTCCAGTCAAGAAAACACCAAACATTATTATATTATCGTACAGCAGGTAATCTAACAGCGTAAGAGCGCATAATCATAGTTATGTAGATACAAGAATAAAATCTTTTCAACTGCTGAAGACTCAACCTTTGTTCTTCTAGAAAAACAGCACCGTCTGCCAGTTTGCCTGAGCATAGAGCTCAAACATGAACATAATACACATAATTATATATTTTGTGCTGACTTTCGAACGTTCGGCATTCATTGGTTGTATTATTATTTCTATAAATTACGTTTGTACGGTTTATTCCTGTAAAATTAACTATGTTCTGTTTAATTAGATTTACACCATTATTGTAAAGACCATAGATAAACTTCGAACAGTATTTAACAGTTGTTAATAATAAAAAATTATATTATATTCTTGGCATTATCTAAAAATGTAATATTCGGGTAAAATAGTCTAATTATGGCCACAATCTACATCTGCATGATGATTACTTTGACGGTTGAGTTGGCATACTTCATTTCACCAGCTCAATCTTTAGAAAATTGTATAATTGGATAATTTTAAAATACTAAATTAAAATTATAAAAGTCTTAATTTTGCTTTTATCGATTTCATATTTTTATAAATTTTATTGATTTCTTACTTTTATTAATTGAACCTGTCTAGTATTCTTATAGGTTTTCTAGATGCATATTTACAAAAATATTAACATTAATTCTGATAAAATTACAATGCGTAATATTATAATAATATTGGAAAGGCTTTTGATAATTTGATACGCATAATTTATTGATTAGATCATCCTATCTTCTTCAATTAAAATCCAAGATAAGATTTATATTTTAATAATCGCATAAAAATAATAAGACTGTATAGCTTATAATTATGAACTGCATTTTAAGCAAAAGACTTCAAAATAGTAATAAAAAATGAATTTTCAATGTTTTAGTTTGGAGCGGCTAACGCATTTGTGAAAAATTACTATAAAATATTACTCACCATTTTTTAACATTTAAATGTAGAAAATAACAAGTCAAAACTACAAACT
The DNA here is from genome assembly GCA_034780555.1 of Coelogynopora nodosa. Lineage (NCBI taxonomy): Eukaryota > Metazoa > Platyhelminthes > Proseriata > Coelogynoporidae > Coelogynopora > Coelogynopora nodosa. Next base: position 45,080 of record JAUZND010028891.1, read on the forward strand.
AGAATTTGAAAGCAGCTCATTGATCGATTATGATTAATTACATATTAATCCATAAAATGTAGTGACGGATTACCATATCAGACATAATGTTATCTATTATTAGGGGGAACAATTTCACGGGGAAAAAGTTAATATAAGGCATCGTATGAGCATCGCATCAAACATGCTGGTATGAGAGAAATCATAACAAATTTGATAAAAACAGCATTTGAATACATGCTGCTAAAATAATTTTAAACCAATTTTACCATGTTATTATTGTGACAAATTATTACTAACTTGATAATAAGCATATTATCTTTATATCTTAATACGATATGATTAATTATACTACAGATAATAATTAAAGATAAACACTGAATTATTCATAAAAATTTATCAATTTTTTATACGTTTCTAAATGCTAATACTACTCTATATAAATATAAGTAATATGATTAACTCCTTTTACATGACGTGCAGTATATAAGATAGCTGACGTCGAATACATTGGATGGGTATTAATCTCAGGCGCGGGTCCAGGGGGTTCAACGGGTTCAAATGAACCCCACTCTGAAGATTTGAGCCCCAAAGAAGTCTCAATTAAGTATTTTTTTAAATTTTAATCAAATTAAACTATCCAGTTAGCTAAAGTACTTCGAACTACATAAGAACAAGTAAAGTAAACCCAATTATAATGTATGTTTATTTATTATTTTGCAAAACAAAGCGCTAACAGTTTTAAACAAATATCATGCTATAATTTTTATATCCTTGTCGAGTATAAAACGTACCACTAACATTTCTAAAATATTGCCCTTTTGACTTTTTGAATCCCCCTACTGAATTCCTAGATCCGTGCCTGAATCTATTAATAGAAGTATTTAACATTGCTGTAACAAGTGTTCGTAAATAAATTCATTAGACAAATTCACAGAACCGTCAAATGCAAATATTTTATTTTTATTTTACTGCTGATATGCTAATATGTGTAGGCCTACTAATACTTAGTAATTCTAATGGTTAATATTAAATTATCGCTTTTGTTGTATTAACTATACTATACTACTATACTACTATATTCAACATACTACTACTTTAATTTAAGTTCACAAGGGTTAACCAGTAATTTTAGTTAACTATTTATATAAATATTTTATATAACAAACTTGTCATTCTATAAATATCGCTATTCATAATCTAGTAAGTAATATTTCACTTAATTAGTTTAAGTTTTTAAATTTTTCACTGTGCATTAATTTTATACTTACTGCTCTATTATTTCAATTATAAAGTACATTATGGCATACTGTGCAATTATATAAATCATTATGGCACAGTATGAAATATAATTATAACCAAGCATAGACAATTATTTAAGATTATCATTAATTAAATTATTTTAATTTTGCATAATATACTTTATAAAAATTAACAATCATAAAAAAATTTAAATCGGCAAGACTATAGCTAAATTTTAATAAATTTTAATTTCTAAACCCTTGTTAAAATATAATTATTTGATGCTTAAAAAAAGACTTAGGTTATAAGAATTATTTTAAATATCTTAAATGCAATCTCTTAAATTTTAGTTCACTGGAATCTGCCAATAATATATTAAGTTACCCGTTTTATCCAAAAATCTTGTCGACTTATAATTTAAGTCAGGATCGTAAATTATCTTGGAGAAAATATAATCAACTATGAATTTGATACATCAGTGCCAAACTATGTTATGACTACAAGATTTCATTTCACCTTATGACCAGTTACATTGAAACTTTTCAACATATTATTGTTATTGATTACTCGATTAGAAAATTTTTGCTCATGTAAAGAAAATTTGAAATATGGTTTTTATCAGATGAATAAAACGATCACAATTTCACTGTTTTTACAGTAAATTTCGACATATTTTTTCATTGCAGAGTAAGACAACATTTACTAAATAAAATAGGGGAAATTCATGCAAATGTAATAAAAAAAATCAAAATGAGGTAATAAATAATAATGGTGAAAAGCCAAACAATTTTGGTTAAACAACAAAACATGTTAATACTTAAAGAAACAATTAATGACTATTCTTGTGAAGAAAGTCTGTATAAAGTGTGTTTCGAGAAGTTCCAGGATACTGTATTCGGTCAGGAAAATCTCTTTTAATTTGAATTTTTTATTTAATTGTTGTAATGTTGCTTATCGCATCTATTTAATACATGTTTTACTTAAATATGTTATGTTTGGTTTTAAATTTCCTTTGCTCTAGTTTATTTTTTAATTTTAATATCATTTCTAGAAAAAGTATTTTATTATAAATAATAAAAATATTTTTATTTCATAATAAAATAAAATAAATTGAATTTTTATTTTTATTTTTTACGATTTTTATATATCTAAAAATTGAATATATATTTCACATAACTTCATCAAATTGAAAATTATTAATCTGCTACATTATTAAATTATCAAATTACATAAAATTAACTTTCTATATAGTATATATATATTTTTAATTTTATAGAGAAATTATATTTGCGAATATTGCAAATTTATTCACCATTTGTCTATATTTTATATAATATTCATATTCTGAAAAACATATTCTTTTTAGAACCATCAAACAAAACATTTAGAATGACAAAAATTGCTCCGTCTATTATTTTAGCGGTCTTATATTTACATACGCATATCAAAGATGTCACTGTGTTATTTCACCAGATGTGTGTATTTATCTCATTACACAATTTTTTAAATCTAAAATATGCATGTTTATTAATATTAAATAATAATAAAAGTTACCTATATAGAAACCTTAGGCCAAAGTTTAAAAGAAACAATTATTACAGCAATAATATAGGTTGGTGCATAGAATGCTAAATTTTAATTTAAAGGTTTATCGTAACTTAGTTGTATTTCATAATTAAATAGTAATTAATTATTATATTATATTACATATATATTATATATTATATAATTATAATATTATATTATATTATATGACGTTACAAATTCTATTCACAGATATTTATAGCTTATCTATATATATTTATCAAGGATTATCTGCAATTATTTAATTAATTCTTAATGATCAGTCAATTAGTTTGTGTGGCCAAAATATCATAATGTAGCCACTATATCATAATGTAGCCACTATATCATAATGTAGCCACTATATCATAATGTAGCCACTA
>JAUZND010028891.1:48346-79088 GCA_034780555.1 Coelogynopora nodosa
ATATCATAATGTAGCCACTATATCATAATGTAGCCACTATATCATAATGTAGCCACTATATCATAATGTAGCCACTAATCATAATGTAGTCTAGTCACAATATCATAATGTAGACAATATATCATAATGTGGTTGAATCGGCATTGTAGTCAATGTTGACGGCAATGTAGTCACAATATGTAGTCACAATATTATAATGTAGTCACAATATCATAATGTAGCCACTATATCATAATGTGGTTGAATCGGCAATATGTGGTTGCTTTCTAAAATGACTTTCATTTATTTGTTTGTTTTGATAAGACTGTCTCATAAGTCCATGTACTTCAAAACAGAGTTTTTTAATTAAAAGTTAACATTTTTACTATATTTTATATAATACATTCTACACTATGCATTCTACATAATATATTCTATGCATTTTATACTATACATTTTGCATTTACTATTTTATCTATATGAAAATTATGATAAAATGTTTAAAAAATTTAAATAGGAATAAGCAATAACATGAATTTGAAATAAATCAAATAAATGTGTTGTAAATGATGTTGATGATGGCAAAATTACCTATATGCCTACGACGGACATTTCATAAGTAATCTATTTTATAGACGACAGTTTTATAGATTAATTCCCAAATTTAGATCTTAAACAATTTTTAAATTTATACAACATCACTATTCACGTTTCATTCGATGGGAACAAATAAAAAAACTTCACATTAGCTTCTATACTTTCTTTAAATATGTTTATAGAAAGAGACTTATTCGCATATCTTTCGACTTTTAATTATTCTTAATACTTTGAAATATATATAAAAGAATTGCATTAAAAAATTATATCAATTGCTTGACTTACTTAATTTTACGTTTCAGTTTAACATCATTTATCTTAACAATTTTTTTAATTATCAAATTCAACTGAAATATTTTGTTTTAATTTATTCAATGAAGTATGTTTTATTTTGAATGAAGATTATTTTCGTCAACATAGATAAATTATTTCTCGATATGATCTACTTTAACTTTTCATACGTGACAAATTAATTGAACTGCTACACCAGTTGATACATTTGGAATACTATTTATAGCTTTTTCGTACGTGGTTCGGCTTTCTATTTAGCGTAAAATGCTGCATCGACTGTTCTATAAATGAAAGATATTGTCAAAAGCAAAACTAGATAACAAGCATCTATTTGTGCAGTATTGCACGTCCGTCTGTCATCTCTTTTTTATGTGCAATATAATAATTCAATAAAAGAACTGTCTCGAAACGATAAACGGTTAATACGAAATACTGATTTTCAATTCAGATACTTTTTTTCACGTTACCATGTCTGTGACAATTGTAGATTTGTCATCCAATTACCCGCAGGCTGTTCATTGGCTGAAATATTGTCTAGCTTACATTTAATTAAATAAAATTGAAACTGCAAAATCATTTCCATGTTGAAATTTGTTGTCCAAATTAGACTCGTTAGCCAGAACTAGGAAATTATCTTTGATTCACGACCTATAGTTACAATAACAATTTAAAAAATTGTTTAGATTAATAACAATTTGCACATAATGTTAAAATTGAAAATTTCCAGAGCTTTTAAAAAGAAAAATTATATTTTGACAGACTGGGAGCTTTTTCAGTTGAATGTCAAGATTTTTTATGCTAGTGGCGCAAAATAGCATTAACAATAAATAGAAAATATAACATTTCATAAATCCATAATAGAGGCAGCGGAACCAGGGGGGACGGTAGGGCTATTGCCCGAGAAACATTTTGGCGGGGCTCAATATAGGACCTGGCCCTACCTATATTTAGCATTAAAATTTTGAAAGTTTACTAATAGCCATTTTGTTAAATGTATTTTGCCTAAATGCAATATGTACTTCTCTAAATACCCGTCTTGAAAAACAATTCAAGTGAAAAGAAATTCCAGAATCTAGCATTAATCTGTCAGACAGTTTTTTCAGAATGTTCACTTGTTTGGACATTTTATATTAACCTAAAATAATAGGTATGTTTTAAACTAATATTCGAATATATACAGGGTGGAAATAAAGTAAATATTGATCTGCACAGATATAGCCTGCCGATCTGAATGAAGTTTATCGACATTGTCTACCTTTTATTTAGCGAATAAATTTAATTAGTAACTGTAAAATAACTTGATTTTTACCATTTATTTACTGTTAGTGCTTCTACAAATACGTCAATTATATTTAATGAGGTAAAATGAATTACTTCATTATTTAGGCAAACCAAATTAACCATTACTATAAATTTAAAAAAATTAATATTAAGAAAAAATTAGTTTAGTAGTTGTTACATGCGCTATTCTATCAAGGATAAAGTAATTTATAATACTGACACAACTACAGCAAGTAAACTATGACATTAAAACTACTTTTCGAATGATCATAATTCATTTAAAAATCTAAAATTTCATAATACGTCTCTAAGAAAAAGAATTCGGATATGTCATTTTATATTATATTTACATTATCTACAAGGTTTTCCTTTTTAGCTGTTACGAAATTACGAACCAAATTAATGTCAATTTTATGTATAGTAATTTTATTAGACACATTGTATATTATAGTAATGTGCACTTTTTGATAACGACCCCCTCTTGAAAACAAAAGGACGCAAAAATGTAGGGGTCACCTAATTTTCAGAAAATTTCTATGCTTTATTTTGAGTTTCAGAGTACCTATATCAATTTTTTTTAATTAATTTAATCACGTACCTTATTTTTTTAGTTTTAATTGTTTTAAGTACATATTTAATTTAATATTGTATTGTTAGGAAACAAACAGACAGTAAGAACTCTGTGTTAATTACTCTCATGATATAGTGTTCCTGTGTTATTTCTAATTTGAATTGGTTTAGACGCAAAAATCCTGAAAAGAATAATTGGAAAAACTGGATACGGGCTTCACATTCAACTGTTTGTCTCTGTAACTTTCGTTACCTTTTCTGTTAAAAAGTTTAACCATTTCAATGTATTGCTGTATAGTGAAAATCAATTTTTTTGTGCAAAACAAAATAATACAATATTATAATAATGATAATTGTATATTGTTTTAAGAATAAAAGAGAGATACAGGTATTGTACATATAAAGATACAGATAATATACAGATAAATATACATATTGTCAAGTTTAGCTATACCCATTTTTTCAATAAAAAAACAATAATAATGTGAGTTAAAATAATTATGTTTTTATTAAAATCATTATAATTTACGACACTATTTCGTTAATTATTCTTTTTGTTTATAAATTACGTATACAATACTATTTGATGCAGAATTCCAAACAGGCAGAATACAATAAGAGGCTAGTTCGAAATGTTAGTGCATCGAAGATTAAAAAGATGTCTATTAAATATTTTCTAAAAGAGTAAATTTGTTATTTTTTTAATTATGTATTAAAATTGTGAAAATTATTTCTATTACAAGCTTCAATCAGTTTATTCTTAGCAGTTGTTGTACTAAAACCAGTATATTTGCTAATAACTATGAATTCGTATAACCGTTTGATAAATTAAAAGTTTAAGAGTATCGCATCACTTATCGCATGTTACGTATTCAAGTTTGAAATATTTATTTTAACTAAATTCAAATATAAATAACATTTTCCGTTCAAGTATTTTGGAATCAAAAGCTATCGCATTTGTATAGCAAATTATAAACATTACTTCATGCACCTATACCAAACGAAATTATCGACTTAAAATAAACACATCCTACATTTCATAAATAACAAATTAATGGATATAAATATTAATATACAAATTTAAAAATTATTATTCACACTTATTATATGCTTGTATATAGTGTAAATCATAAAAAATTTAATTTCACGTATTTTATTTAATAGTAGAAATTGAAGTAATTCAACGGGTATCATTGGCATGACTTGTTTGGTTATTTTTTGATCAAGCATCGATCATCTATTATTGTGAAAATATGATGACCCTGGCAATGTAATTAAATGTGGATAAAATGGCATTATGTTTAAACATAAACAGACATAAAAAGGTTGACATGAATATATATTCATCAATTAAAATAAGTAGAACTGATATGTGACATTATAAGTGACAGACTGAAATGAAAGACTGTACAAATTATTATGTCAATACTAAAATAATGTGATAAACTATAACTAATCATATTTCAAGTTTAAAACTGTTCTGAAAATGTTACAAAATGCTCATTTTACGTGCGCCCGAACATTGTCTATCTCTGTGAGCAAGTCAGCTTATATTTTATCGATCTCTTATGAAAGATATAATTAATAGGTCTACAATTTAGAGCTAGCACTAAATTTATGTTTTAAAAGTATGTGTTCGATTTATTATCACATAAAATTTTGAGGTATTTTAATTTAATTATAGTATTTCCGAAAAAACACTTTTATATAATATTCATAAAACAAGTATAATATATTTTATTAAATCTACAACATTCTTTGATGATTGAAATGTATTTATTATCTGAATTTTTTCCAAATAATTTTTGTTAAACAATGTTTCTATATAGATATGTCAGACATGTATAATAAATAATTAACTCATTTAAGTTCAATTGTTTTTTAGCATTAAGCTAAATTGAAATGTCCTCAAACGAATTCATGTTGAGTAGTTTTAAGTGAATTTTTCAATTAAAAATATTTAAAATAACAATCGAAAACCTTTTAAGCATTTATCTTTTAAAGTATCCGCAAATATAATTACAAAATTATATTAAGGCCTATATTGTGCACTAGCTGGTTTTTTATTAACAATATATGTTTGAGTAATTCATGATGCGAAGTAATTTAAAACAGGCTAGTAAATATTAATTGTATTACTATAGAAGATTGATAAAGCAATTTATTTCAAAACATGTAAGAAATTAATCAGAAGGTAGAGCTGGATTCGTTTCTGCATTTGTATCGCCGGTCGTAAAAGGATCATACCATCATACGTGAAGGCTTTCTCTCAATATCTCAAAGGGAATTTAAAAGGGGAATTTGACCAACTAAAAATCAATAATACTCTATAAATTAATTTTAATCTATATAATCGATCAAGACAAGTAGTTTATAAAGTTTTCTTAAACGTATCTTTGTTTGTTTTACCTGCTTAAGTCGCAACTAATTTTGATTGTTTAATGTTATAATGTTTTTTAATAACTAACTATTGATTTTTATTTACATAACAATATTGTATCTTCATTTTTTTCAAATAAACAAATATTTCATATAATGATTTTATTCAAACTGTATAAATAAAAATATACTTTTAAATTTTTTCTTTTTTTTAAATATTAGCTACAATTATTATAATTTAACTAAGCTCTATAAGGCACTGGTGTGAAACCCTCTCAAAGAAACATTGATGAATTTTATTAATTACCAATTTTGAAAAATGGAAATGATAAATAAGATATTTTTATAAATTACTACTTAATAATATTGGCTTCGTTGTAATGATATATAAATATATATATAAAATAATGGTTAGATTACTATTTTATTGATATATATAATTATAGTTACGGATAAAAATGTATTCAGTATATAGTAAATTCAATATTAATTTTTATTTTATATTATATTATTATCAGTCCAACTAAATATAACGTGTCTCGATTTGAAATACCGCAAGTTTGAAATTATGATTCAATTGGTTGTTTTATAATGTTAAAAATAATTCATTTGTGTGTTTTGTTTTGATAAGTCGTAAATATAATTTCATCTTAGAATTTGAAAACTGTTATACACAATGTAACTAACCTTACAAAAAAGAAGTAACAATTTATTTCATTTTATTAATTTATTCATTCATTTATTTTTTAAGTGCAACTATAATGTATAAATAATTTATACAATATTCAAATATTTATTATTCAAAAATATTTTAAATTGAGCTGATCCAACTATCAGAATTATTTAAAATTTAGTTTTAAATTATTTTTTTATATTATTAAGTATTTATTCATTTTAGAAAGTGTACGAAACATAACCAGATAAAACTTTTGTTGAATATAATTTATATTTAGTTAAAAGAGTTGAGTTACTAAAACATGAGAAACTATTATTTTAACGTCAATTTCATTTGTATGTTGCTGGTGCACAAAACAATTTTATGAAAAAATCAAATAACGGAGTAGTAATAATTAAACATGTTAAATAGAAAAATAAAGTAACTTTGTATAAATATTATAACGAAAAAATTAACTTGAAAAACTAAACGTTCGATAAAATTAGTTTTTTTCTTTATATATACATAGATTTAAAATATGACTATGCAATACACCTTAGTTTTTGTTATTAAAATTAAATAAGGAATTCTTTTTAATAATTTGGTAAGTTTAATCCATAAAAATATATGATTTATAAAAATAAACGAATCAATCTTAAAAAATAAATCCTTTTATTATCTTATATATTTTAACCTTTGCTCTGCAACACTTCGTAACTGGCTGACATAAGCTTTATAAATACAAATTAGTTTAAATATGATAAAAAAATTAATTAAAACAAGAATTGATTTTTAATTTTTCGTTACATTTAATTGTCACTTAAGGTGCGTTTTTTATTCTGCATACATTTAAGCAAAAATCCAATAACGTAAATTTGAATTTTATAGTAAAAGGCACGACATCAATTTTAGCATATATGCTGCGGTATTTAAAATATATAAATTAATAATATATTTAAAAAACATAAAACAAAAAAGTTTTCATTAAATTAAAATATTTCGCATCAAGTGTTTAATGAATTTTTTTTTTTCCTTATAATTGCCAATCATTTTAACGAAATTTTTATAATTTAAATTTCATTAATTTATATAATTAAACAATTTTTTAATAATAATAAAATACTGGAAATAGAAATACAAAAATATTTTCGTCTTCTCAAACCTTTTCATCGTTTATAATTTTTCGTATGATTATCTTATAAATTTATATTTATTACATATACATATGTTAACTCGTATGTAACTCGTATGTTAAATTTATAATAACTAAACATAAACGAAATATAAACACAACGTATATTCAATTTTTTACGAAATCTCTATTTCCGTGTAATTATTATTATATTGTTGGTGATTAGGCATTTCCTATATGGAAACGAATATACTAGGTCCGTATAAAAACACTTGGTTGCTTAACTGTAAAACAAAATAATTTCAACACATCTTTATCAAAACAGCGGGTTGTAGTTGAAAATGCTTTTGATTTCCTAAAGGGCAAATTCAGAATGTACTCAAAAAATTAAACTGTGAAATGAAAAACATTACGCCGATTATTACAAATTGTTGCGTTCTACATTATATAAGTATTGGTAATTAATTACATGCATTATCTTCACTACAAGCAAGATATTATTCATTTTGCAGATGATGATGTTTCAAAACATGACTATTTGTCAGATAATAAATGAAAAACTCACTGTTTACCTTGGGCTTCACATAGTCTGTCTAAATATATCATGTTTAAAAACTAAAATAATTATATTAAATGTTTGTTATCAGATTCAACTTTATCTAGATTACCAAAATACCGTATTTTGAAATAAATATTTTTATTGCTCAATTCTATAATATATAACAATAATGAACTAGCTAGAGAATGAATGAAATAATTGAAAAATATAGGATCTTAAAATATACAAAAATATAATTTGATTTATAAACACTCTGTGAATTAAAAAACATTGAATAAATGGTATCATTAAAGTCACTGAAGGAAAGATATTGCTACTATTTTTAATATTATTAAACTTCTTTTTTTTCTTCAATATTTTAAAATTATTATTATTTACTAATTAAATGATTGTCATTTAAATAATTCAAATATTTAACTATATTAGTTTTAATATCTAAAACAAACTCGCATTTTTATATAGTATAATAAATTCTATATAATTATATGTTTTGTTAAGTATATAACAAATAATTTGTATACGTATAAAAAATTGTTAAATATATTTTTCAAAAAACCTTTCACATATAATTAATATTAAAATATATAACTTAACAGTATAATAAATATTTCAAACATTTGTATATTTAATAGTTTTAATTAAATAACTATTATCTATATATTTCGATACATTAAAGTATGTAAATATAATTTCTTTTATTATATATATTTGTATTATAAATATTACAATCATTAAACAAATTTATAGATATAGTATGTATACTATTAGTATATTTATATAAAAAAATATTTTAATAATACATATACTTCATGTAATACATGTAATTAACATAACGCTAATTTACTATTAATAACTATTGTACAATATTAGGTCAAGAATATTGTTTAAACATGTAATTAAGTTTCAATCGCCTTAAATTAACTATTTCGTAAATAATTTGTTTACATAATTTTGAAATACGCGGGATTGTTGCTCAAATTTGAACAAAAATAACGAACCTTTAAGGAAAATTAAAATCGACAAAACATATGATACTGTAGTAAATCAAGTTCTTTTTTGTTATGCAACTTATGTCCAGAACTGAACTCTTTATGAATCCACTAATTGAAGGTCCAGGAGCAATATTTGCTTGGTAACACATTTCCCACAGACGGCAAAATAACTGAAATGGCCAACGCATTTTTTTGGGGCCTCACCCTTATTCAGCGAAGTACTACCATCCGCCAAAACTGTACCTACACAACCGTTGGACTTAAAAAGTTGCCTAACCACTCAAAATGTGATCAATGGCCACATTATGGGGGGTCAGTAATACATTTTCATATTTAAAGGTCAATGGTTTTTAAGATAATTGGCAATGTATTTTATTATTTTCATTTGTACACTTTTTGCCTTTACTACAGCAACAAAGCGTCACACATTTTCTGTTCCTTTCTCTGCAAGTGCACGTTTCGGAACTCTTGCATGATGTTGAGCATTGGCATGGAGGGGGTAGGTCATCGGGCCTGCACGATACTAGGAGTATCACTGGTGTTATGCCAACATCCGTTGCTTCATACCCATACTGGAAAGGATCTGGTTTGGTGACTGCAAGAGATGGGGCTTCCAACCACATCTTACACTGCAGATATGCTCGCTTTATGTGTTTTCGTAGCGTTGATGAACAGCACTCAAGCTGGTTAAAGTCCAGTTCTTTCTTGGAGTTGTGGTACTGCTCCCATCGATATTCATCGAAAGTGGAATAGTCGGTATTCTTTAACGTAGACACAAGGAACTTTTCAGCATTGCTCGTTTTGTGGTGACAGTTCTTCTACACCAAACCCTTACAGTAGGGAGAGGTCCATGGATGATTTCAAGCCCGGTAGCTTTAGACCCACCCTGCTGGGTTGTTGCAACCGCTGAGAGCATGAATGGCTAGGAGACACGACACCAAACCGTTGTCCAGTTGATCAACCAACATGTAGACCGGTACAGTTTTCTTTGTTTTCCACATATAACTTTTGTATTTGCCAGGTTTTTTTGAAGTGGAAAATGAGGTTGACAAAGACATCTGTGTCAGGTGAGTTAACCAAGACCGATTGAACCCCGTGTTTCACAACACCATAGTTAACACGGAACATGATTCTGTCGTCGGCTTCTTCTTAGTTGCTTGAGAGCTCTCGATCTGTGTTTCAGTGCCAGCTAAAAGTTTACTGCATTCACCGCTATATACTCCTCCTTGTCCGACCCGATATTCTGCAGCATCCATTTGAAGACATACTCCTGCAACTGAACTTTGCTCAACATTGAGCATTGAGCTCCAGAACATATCAAGATCGACACGGAGTTTTTGATTGACAGACCTTATGGTGATAGTGATTTGTTCTGAAGAACTACTCTGTGCCCGTTCCATTTGCATAAATAATAATACCTATTCTTGTGGACTTAGAGCCTGTAACAAGAATGCCGCTGGAAATGCTCTCAGCCAATTCCCCGATCGATATTTTACGCACAAGTGCCATGAAGTCCACTATTGTCATCTGAGCTTCACTCTTTACATTCCTCGTCTCCTGTGGAAGTTGATTGATAGGTTCCCTGGCTAAGGAGGCTTTATCGGGCTTCTTCAATTTAATGCCATCTTTACATTCAGTGGAAAAGAGCTGGTTTGTGTTGGTCAATTCATACTTCAGGAGTTCTAGCATGCTTTACCCTCTTTCTCTAGAATATGGAGAACTGTGGACGGATTAGAAGTACGTTTCACAAAAACAGTCTTTCGGTTGGTAGGGGTAGGGTAGGTCTCAACAAAATTTTGATAACTCTTCTCACCTATTTCCAGGCATTCAAGTAATTCGTCAATGACTTCCTCGGGTATGTCAGCTCCAGTAGAGATGCTCTGGAGTCTGATTCCAGCGTCAAAGGGATTGTTAATGGCTTTTATGTAATCCAGAAGCATCTTTGCACGAACATGATCAATTTTTTTAGAAGTTGGATTGAACTCATTGTGCAGACTTAATTCACTTTCATCTTTGTCTCTTAAGTTACACCATTCCATTAGCTTTGCCACATGAAGAAGATCTTTCCCTTGTTTTAAGAGATTCCATAAGGCTACTGCTTTCTGTCTAATCATCTCAATGATACCTCCAGCAAACGTGGCGGGTTTATTGTAACACTTCTCGAGTGCCATGTCAAATCCTACTGCACTGCCTTGTCAGAGAGTGTGGTACATAGCCCATCCACCATCTGTAAAGCATCTGTAGATACCCGGGAACTTCATTTGTATATCCAGACAATCTTCAAGAAACAGCGTACCCCATCATCTACTATAGTTTGTCCGGCCAAACCCGAACAACGAAGCATGCACCTCCGCACAGCTGAAATTAAAAAATGACAATCGTCTTGAAGAATGGAGTGTGTAAGATCTCTCAGGATAGAATACAGCTCATCCAGAAACAAGCTCCAGTACCTAACATTCTCATTACAGACCGTTCCTTTCCATTATGTAAAAGACTTCTTCAAGTCTGCATATAAAATCTTGCTTTCGTCCTAAATCTCTCTGAACTCTGTAAGGTCAACATCTAAAGCCTGCTGTATTTTAGTATACATGGTTCTGGTCAGGTTGAAACTTCCCAAACACAAGAACTGTTATCACCTCTGATACAAAACTCATTGCTTTCTTCAATTTGCAATAGTGACCTCCAGTTATGACACTATTCTCTACAACAAGCTTGCCAAATATAGTCTCAATCAAAGCCAGATCAATACCGATACAGTCTAAAAACTTCCCAAGGCAAGCGAAGACAATATTCCCCTTGTGAAATGGTCCCATTCCAAGGAATATGTTACCAAACTGATCTGTCTTCAACAGCTGGATTTCCTTGACGATTGCATACACTACTTCATCGGACCACAATGCCCCTGACACGGCATTCTTTTGCTTCAAGACATCCTAAAAGTTAATCAAGGATATAAATATTGTGTCCATTTCGGTTGCGACATATAGACGGGTAGGTACAAGTGACGTATTTGTAACATCATACTTCAGTGGATCCAGGAGTGCAATCATTGTTGCTGTGAAGCTAGGAAAAGAGCCCTCATCGCGAGTCATACATCACGTGCGCAATAAGTAGGTAGGTAGCTAGTTTATAGTCACTGCATAATTACATCCGGGTTAATATCGATTATAATGTTTGTTTATATTTTGATTGGCTATCCCACAGACAAATTGTAGTGCGTAACATGCTGAAATCGGATTTTGGAAATTATCTTCAAAACCATTGACTTTTGGGTATGAAAATGTATTAATGACCGCCATAATGTGGCCATTACGCACATTTTGAGTGGTCGGGTGTCACAAACCAAATATTGTTCCTGACCTTTCAATTAGTAGATCACTGAAAATTTTAGTTCTCGACATAAGCATGAACATGAGCTACTCTAGTATATGCAATCCAGCCACAGCAGAATATTGCTCACCTGGAAAACATAAAAAAGCAACATCCTTACTAATGGAATGATATAGCTCAGCTTATTGTCAAAAGACATTGTTTGTTTGTTATCAGCTACAAATGTAATAACAACTTTAATGTGACTCAGGTGATTAAATTTTTTGTTATTGTTATTATGAACGAATTACAAAATTAATAAGCACATGCACATCGTTTACACATACATGTATGAACAGAAAAATGCGCAAACGAAGTGTATCGTAATCTATAATTGCTGTTAAATTCATATAGTTGCTCAACTGTATAAAGGGTAAATTGTATTTTATTGTGTAGCACCGATCTTTATTTATTAGCACAAAAAATGCTGCCAGAGTAGTATAGAATCCCAATAGAAAAAACACAGTTAGCCTGAAACATTAACTTCGCTATTGGCGCATACAAGGATGGGTTGTGTTAAAGTAAGAAATTAATCTACTAAATGTAATTATCCAACTAGTTGTATAATATTTGTACTTCGTGAAAAGTAAAATAATGTCCAAATAATAACTGTTTTATCCATAATATAGCCTATCAATGCGAACATTGTCGTAACATCAATCGAACTAGGCATAGCGGATTTTTTGTATGTTACGATAATGCAATTCTACTTTTACGCTAAATAATAAAATGTATATAATTGTCAGAAGAAAAATTTAATTTATCAAACACAATCTAATCTGAAACGTATTAAAGAGAGAAAGACCAAGAGGATTCTTACCGTATCCAGAATGTGAAACAAGGCCACAGCAACATGTACTTCTGTGGTGAAGCTGTCATTCCTTACCGGCCTCGAGGTCTGGTCGTAGCCGCACAGTAAATCCCGTTTTAGAGTTCGCTCCCGACTTGCCCTATTACCGTCTGTCCCACTCTCGTCAAAATCTGACGGTCGACAGCTCCTGAAACGACCGAAATCCGCGTGCGTGTTCGTGCCAGAGCGGGAATACGATGAGCTGGAACCACCGGAAGCCACCTTGCCACCTCCCCCTGAACCCAGAGATCCCTTGCTACGCGAGGACACAGCGAAACAGAGAAAAAATTGCACAAGAAATAGAGTAACAACGATGGAAGCACTATGTTGAAAATAACCACGGTGACTGCAAAAATTTGATATTGTGAAAGATACAAAAGAAAGCATGCTATATACCGATTAGTTAGTTATAATCCGAAACAATTATAAAATGATTTCATGTGGTGCAGATTTGATTATAAACTTAAGTTGAACAAATATCTAAAAGAGAATTATATGATTTTGTCGTTTCTATGTGGTTGACTTTGTCAGTAATAAATAATAATTACAAAGAGATTGGTCGAGACGACACATTTAAAGAATATGATTAGCTTGACTCGTAAGTTAGATAAATATTCAACCAGAAATTTTATGATTGGTTAAGGAAACTTTTTACTAAATTTTAAAAATTTTAGCGACTATTCTAAAATCGAATGTACAAATTTATATATTGTCTAACTAAATATAATGCTAAAATCCCTGAATATGTATTATCTGAAAAGTATAACATACATCGATACTTAAATTCACTTTTTTCTATTGGTTAGAAGACACAAAAACACGATTGTTATATGAATATGAAACAATTATAATTATATCATAATAATATCACCTATATGGAAGCGGATCACCAGAAAAATATTTGGTATTTTATTAAAATACAGTAGCAAATATTTAACAATTTTTTAAAAAAGAACATGTTTAATATTATATGAGAATATATATGGTATACAGTAATATAATGCGATTGAACTGTTACAAAAAAATTAATCCGTTACAAAAATCGATTAAAGTTTAATAAAATACTTTATTAATTATTATAATTATGATTACAATATTTTTCTCCGCTGAATAAATTTTGTTAATTTAAATAATTATTTTAACATTTCAGAATATTATTCCGGTAAGGAATATAAATAAATATTGGTAATTCCTAAAGTTACATTTGTCGAATTATAAAAATGTCGCTCAAACTTTTAACATCGAAATTCATTGGATAACTTATCAATAGCATGTATAAAGAGATCTTGATATAGTACAACACATCAAGATCATCATATAACGCCAGATTAGTATTGAATTTTTTTTATTATAGTTCTTTTTTGTAGTTTAATGTTTTTAACAGTTATATTCTATTATCATAATTTATTAAGGTAAATGTAGACAATATAATATACTTTTCACTATAGCAAATAGACTCATGCAAAAACACCTGTATGCATTATTAACTGCTATTATCAAAATATCCGAGTAAAATGGTGTAAATAAACAATGAAAGCCTTCCAAACTCATTGTATCAAGTACAGGCTTGTCCATTCTGCTGAGAATTAGTTTTTTCAACAGACCAAATTGAAAGTTTATTCACATAAATCGTTCCTGACAAAAAATTCTCTAATCATCGCTCGAAGGAGAATAGTGAAGATGTTTTGGCGATAATTGTCTGTAATTTTGAAGGGCTGATTTACATCAAAGTCATGAAAATGGTAAAACTGTCAATTCTAAAGTGTTTAGAACCTTTTACAAGAAATTTATACAAGCCAGGCAAACACTGCTGTTATTTGAAATAATTTAATTCACTATAAGGATAAAAAAGCACTCATAAGTTGTTCAAAGCAAATTTCACGTAGATTAGAAATTAAGTCTCTTAATTGCTGTAGATTTTAATTATAATAATATTGATTTAATAGGCGAAATGAGACTAAAACAAGACACAATATATCAATGTGTGCACTTTGTTAACATAATATTTGCAAAATTTGTATTTATTAAATATAACATTTTAAAAATAAGCATTATTAAAACTGAAATATTGTCATTAAACTTATGTAATTAATAGTACTCACATAGAAGGTAAGTCATATAATGAAATAATTATATGAGATATAATTTAATTTAAACAACTTTAAATAATTCTCTCATCTAAAATATCACGATAAATTATTTATTTATTCAAATTAGGTACATTAGGGAATGCTTTCAATGAATGAAAATATTGTATTTACCAAGATTATTAAAACTTGCAACTGTCAAATACTAATTTTATGTATATTTTCAACATTTTGATTGTCAAAAAGTATTATAGGTCATTTCTTATTTTTAAAATAGCTTTCTATTTAGTTTGGCATTTTAAAAAATAGATTATTCATAAAAGGCTTTTACGTTGTTTCTGAAATTATTAAATTACGTTGTTGCATTGTTATAGTTATTTATAAATTAAGTAATTGAAATTTAACAATGACATTACAATTTTTCTTATTAGTTTATTTTATAAAAATGAAATTATTGTAAATGCAATGCTTACTACTACTTATTTTTAGCAGTAATGTAATATATTTATATTTAATAATTATAAAAATTAATTTGTATTACAATAAAAGCAAACGAATGTAAAAAGCCAGCACAATTTGTTCTTACAATTAAATCAAAACTTCGTAAAACAACATTACATAAAAATGTATTTATTCAAAATGATTAAATAATAAAAACAATGATACAGATATCACATAAAAAACCAAAAAGATATATTAAAGAAAAACAGATTACTTCTTGAGTAACACAAAATGAATAAATAAAATAATTGTGACATACATAACACGTCTAAGTAAAATAACATTTGATTACATTATGATAAAATGTATATTAAATAGAAACACACGATTATAAAGATTTCGAAAAACTACGTAATCACATAAAGAGGCCTATTAAACAGTGTAATGTCAATATATATTGAACTCTCTTTTATAGTACAATAAAAATTTACCATTCGGCTAGTTCAGTTCAGAGAAAGTTGCACCAAACTATGTTTGGTCGAACTGGGATGTATTGAATGCTATACTTTACTTTTATCAATTTTTATTAAAACACAAATATTTTTTCATCCAATAAAATTCATATTACGTATAATTTGACCGTTAAGTATTTTAATTTGGAAACATAAAGTAAAATTAATATTGTGCTAATGTACGAACAAAATTTTCTGCATTTTACATATAGTGCGTTCTACAATTAGGTAATTTGTAATTGTATACAACAATGAACATATAATGAAATTGATAATATGAATATATGATAAGAATTATCTTTTACAGGTGTTTAAACCCTAAATAGAAACTTTGATATAATGAGATTGCACTGTAAAATACAAATGTATAGCTGAAAATGTCACATTAATTGAGATTTTAAATGTTAATGCAAAATCATAAATAATATAAGCACAAAACAACAAATTATAAATAATAGATTATGTATGTAAACATTTAAAATTGCGAAACAAATGTTTTATATAAATATGTAGATTTCTCTATGGCAAGACTATTGCACTAAAAATGAAAAATTAATTTAAAAACCCAAGACAAAACTAGCAGCTCAACACATTTTTCAATTCGGTTTGAGGATCACTGCCAAACGCTTTAGGTCTCGGGCAATGAAAAAATTCAAACAAATTCAGTAAATAACCTTTATTGAGTGAGTTCTTGAATTCACCATGTGCATTGCGCAAATAGCGATACCGACGCCACCGCAGACGCTCACCGCTTGTAATATTACTCAGTGCGTTTAACCAAACCGACAAGGTCACATAAGTGACAAGCACAGCAAACAGGTGAAGCAAACCCATCCCAACAATATAGTCCCAACGGAAGCAAAACTGTTCCCTGTGCCACACAGTATAGCACAAACTAATGGCACATATTCCAGATACAAAAACGGCTGAGATGAAGATGAGAAAGGAGTGTCGATTGTTGACGCCTATACAATTGTCTACATAAGGACAGTGGTGGTCAAAGTTGCGAATACACCGATTGCAGAAGCGACAGTGAGAGCTACGCACAGGTTTTAATGTGCGACAAGTGTGGCAGAGCCGATCAAGAGGCACTTGGTCTTGAGCCATACGAGAGACTTGCTTTAAGATTTCATCATAGTCTTTCGTGTTGCGCGGTAAGTAGCCAGGATCCACACCACTACAGTGGTAAAAACTGAGCCACATGATAACATTTGCTACCAAGAAAATATAATGAATCCACCAGTGGCTGACCCAAGTCAGTAACACCGCTTTGATCACATACATTGGATAGCCCCAAAATAATAGCATAAAAATAAAAAAAAATAATGGCCATCGTGTGCCTGAAGGACCATATGCCATTTCTTGAAGATTTAATTTTTTGAGTTTGCCCATACGAGAAACCTGTTCATGATTGAGCAAGTTTTCGATGTCAATAAAGTTACGTCCATGAGCCAAATCTACCGGGAGTTTTCCCTTCCCATCATACACGTCAATTGCAACTTTATCAACCCGACAGAGGTCTTTAACCGTTCGAAGATCTCCCCCTATACAAGCCATGTGGAGAGCCGATTGACCAAATTCATCGAGAAGATGCGGACTCAATCCCGAGTAAACTAGAACACGACAAAGGTCCGCAAAACCGCCATACGCTGCAAGGTGAAGAGCAGTGTCGCCATCATTGTCGCGTGCAGCAATGTTGGCTCCTCGAGCTAGAAGAAATGCACTCGCAGCAAGCGAACCATAGCGAGCAGCCACAATTAGTGGTGTTGCTCCTTGAGAATCAATTTGCTCTATGTGTGCGCCATGTTCTAATAGTAAATTAACAGTGTACTGATGATTGTTAACACAAGCCCAGTGTATCGGATACTGGCCCATTTCATGTCGACTACATACACTGATAGATACACCAGATTCAATTAGATAGAGAAGGATATCATTGAGTCCTAAAATTGCGGCCCAATGGGCAACAGTGTGACCATTTTCATCTAACATGTCGGGCCCGACTAACGCTACAAACCGTTTTACTTCATCGATGGAAGATGACTTAACTGCCTCAAATATATCGTTACAGGGCGATGGTGTTGTGTTCACTTCAGTCGATTGTTTTAACGATGATTTCGATGTGGAGGTGAAGTAAGTGATTTCAGTTTGTGCAGCTTTGTAAACTTCTATGAATGGGGAAGCGAGAGATTTAGCCATTATTTTTTGTCGATCTGAAACATACAACACAGTGAAATGAATAGGTAGCTATGCGTAAAGTTTAAAAAAACGCTTAAATACATCCATTTACAAATTTTGACAAAATTACCAGTTTTAATTTGTTAAAATTGTTGCCAATAATCAAGAATAAAAACCATGTTATTATTGAAACTAAAAATGACACCAGCCATTAATCGTGATCATGGATGGGTTCGTTATCGAATAAACACACTAAATAAAATGTTCAATATAATAAACACTTCATATAGTAAACATTAAAGATATCTATATTTATTAATCTTTACTAACGAATTTATATTGAAAAACTATAATGTTTTATATAATCATATTCAGAGGAATATGATTTATAAATAATTATCAAATTGATAAATACAAATATTTATCAAACTGAGTGTTTAAATTTATTTGTATATTCAAACCATATATATATATTAGTAATAAGACTTTGACAGAATGTTAAAAATTCATTAAATATATAATTTACAGTTATTCATATGTTACATTCTTGTTTTATTTGTTTAGTTTAAATAATATTAATTTAAACAACAAGAGCAAAACTTTATTTGGTGGTCTAAAATGATGTCAGGTACGTACCTGAATACCCGACCCTTGTCTATGCCACTAGTGCACTGGTGCCTCTATGCACCTAGTTTATACCAATACATTTAGCAAACATCATATTCCTGGTCTTTGTGCACTCATCTTAACTAATAAAAATGTGTATTACATCTCGCGCTAATTTATTTTAGAACTATGTAATATATGTCTCGAAGTTAAATGGTGTTTCTGAGTATAAATATTAATTTACTATAAAAATGTTTAAACATTAAATCCTATTTCAAATGTTAAAATATTAACTAGGATAATAAAAAGCTTGACAAATCGATACAATCCAGCATTATTTTTCAAAAGAGTAGATTAACTTATTAAAATTTTAATTTGACATTAATAACAATATTTATCATTCAATTAAGGAAATATTATGAATAACAATGGAACTTGAAACATAAGTAATAAATCCTATTAACTTACTGAATGAAACATATATTTAAAAAAATACGCTATTAGTGTGAGTGCTATATTGTCTCCTCCTAGTAAATAATGACACTGTTTGCTATACATAATATGCACATGACATTGTTTGCTATACATAATATGCACATGACATTGTTTGCTATACATAATATGCACTTTTATTGCCAAATTCACTCTCTTAAATGGTAAATAAGCCTTCTAACCTGACTGATATCATAATACAAGAGTGTATTGAACCACACATATTATATATAGAAAAAATGTGTTAATGAACAATGAAGCCATTAAAATAGTCATAAAATAATAAGTTTACACTCACAAGGTTATCACAATGAATAATTCTATAATCTATAAATGTCTTTAACAACATTATTTGAATTTGATAATAAATAAATATATTTTTCAACTAATTAAACAAAGAATAAATTTATTTAACTTAGTATCCAAACAAGATACTAGCCTGTAAATATTAAACCACATATGCTGTGATGAAAATATTTATCTTCAAATAAGTGTCAGATAATCATTATTTGTAAATTTAATATGCTACATAATGGATTTCGACATTTTAATTCTATGAGAGTTATTTAATTATTTTCAGTCAGAGTAAATATTTGTTTTTTAAACTTATCTCACATTTCGATTAATCAAACTCTGATCCTTTATGTATATCCAATAGTAGACATATTTGAATTGGAATAATGAACTATATCAATACCTCACTTTTTTCTAGGTGAAAACATAACATATTAAATTACAATATATGTATGTTATGAATATTTGCATAAGGAGGGAAATATTGTAGCTCAAATAGATGTACTTGTAATTAGATATATGACAGACATGAGAATTATGGATACAACAGGTACAAATTAAAGATAAGGGTACATAGAAAGATTAGAAATATAGGCCTCTGGACTGAAAATTCTTTTTTCCTATAATTAATTAAGTTAAACATAGTTAATTTCAAATGCTATCAGTTTCATAAACTGAATTAGGCAGAAGACTGTATGTGTAATTATAAACAACTTTTTTCAATTAATTTTTTTAAAAACAACTATATGTAACTGTATTTAAACTGTATTTAACTATAAAAACTGTATTTATGTATACTGTATGATCATATTAATAAACACTTAAAACTCAGTGTAATATAATGGCAATCTAGAAATAAAATAATAGATAGCACAGCCAGTTAGAACTGGTCAAATGGTTAGAAAGTGACACTCTCAAGTGAGTTTTTTGAGTTCTAATCTGGCTATGTATATCATTGGTTATATTTTAAACTGCATCTGTTCAAAATCAGATTAACAATAGTATGGAGAGGAATGAATCTTAACAAAACAATAAAACATAAACCACATCTAGTGTCAGCTCCAAATCATTGTTAATCCACCACTATATATGTAATGTATCTATTTATTTATAATATGTTGTCTGTATAACTGCACCCAATAATATATTAGATACCCAATACCATTGTAAAGCACTGTGTGTTTGAACATATATCACTATTATCAGAATAAATTATTTAATATTACAGACACATTTTAAAATACAGTTTTTGTAAATATGTCCATACTTAATTAAACCTAAAGTTTGAATATAACTAGTTAAAAGTCCATGGATCGTAGGTTCTAATCTTTATATGTACAACCTATTAGCTTTAATATTAGTTGATTGTTTCTGTATCACTCCAGTCTGTTATGCATTGAAATATTATAGTTCTGTCATGTAACTGCCCCTTAAATAAAAACTTTTTTAATATAAATATTACATTAATTATTATAACATTATTACTTAACTATAATTATAACAAATTTATTGAAATAAAATTATAACTGTTTATAATATAATAGTTTTAAAATACCAATATAACTACCTACTTAAGTAAAATTTACATATTTTTTAGAATGGAAAAGATAATGTTTTTTATATATTAGATATGAAAAGTTGCTTCTCTTTCTTAGAAAATTGTTATAATATTTAAACATAAAATTGTTTAGTAATATAAGTCAGTCTTTATTGTTATTCCATAATTACTATAATTTTACATAAGAAAAAATTCAGCAAACTATATATTAAAAAAATTATATTATACATATCAGGGTGTATCTAGAAATCTGTGGGATTCTCTTCAAAATTATAAGTCCTTCAAAGTGTCATTGTTAAACCCAAGTAGTACATTACAAATTTACAAAATTAGTGAAGTACATGTTGTTTGAAATATGCATGATAGGTATATATTCAAAAACAATATAAATGAACAAGTCTCTTTTTCTCTCCAATACAGAACATATATAGGGAGGTTTCCATCCCTCCCAAATCTCTAGAAAAAAGGCACACCCTCCTTAAAATGATAAAAAACAAAATAACATAAAATGACTGGCTGTATTATTTATGGAAAATTCATGCTAGAACATTAAAAAGTATAATTTGAGTTAAATATTTTAATAATTTACATTTATTAAACATAACAATAAAATTATATTTTAAAATGATCTATTTATTTTTACTTTAAATTGAGTATACTATATTTAAGCTAATTATTATAGCTAAGATTATATTTTCAATAAAATAATCTTAATAAAATAAAATTCATATATATATTTACATATAGAATAATAATATTATTAGTAAAATTGTACAAATAAATATTATATTTTAAAGTGAAAGTATTATATCTCATACAATTATTGCCTCAAAATTGATTAAATACAGGATAAATAAATGTTCATAATAAAATTAACTTCAATTACCTATGAGATTAAAATAAGTTTTCATAAATAAATTACAATAAACAATAAGGATATAACATAATATTGATATCTGAATCATAGAGTAAGGAGACATAGAGAAGCCACTCCATTTTTCGGATGTATACATACCTGAAATTTCAGCATGTAACTAAACAAGTGCTATATATTTCCAAATCAGTCTTTAAATTGAATAAAAACTAAAAAACTAAAAAAAAAATTTTTGTCAATTTTTTATTTATTTATTTAATATATATACTACTATTGCTTCACCATAATATCATCAGTAGTAGATAACTAAAAAAATGTTAAAAATGCAATTAATTTCATTTCAAAAAAGTTATTTAGCTATGTGCCATGGCACATAACCTACCATGAACCGTGCTTTACACAAAAAGACACAAATAAATTATTAAAAGTAATAGGTGAGGCAATATGGTGGCTAAATCATTCCTAAGATCAAAATGAAGTTGGCATTTAAAACAAAGAAACTATTATCACATTCACACAAATAAATAAAACATGAAATTATTCCATATTTCATTAAAAAAATTATAAATTATTAGCTTGCTAATTATGTATCACTCCCCCTATTTTTCTTTAATGAAAAACAATGAAGTCATATAAAATGATTTGCAATACGAAAGTTCATGTAAAATGTGATGGAGTGGTTTCTCTATGTTCTTGTTACTCTATGATCTGAATTATAAATTTATAAAAATTTATATAATTATTTATAAATAAAGGCTGTACTTTAAAAATTAGTATTTACAGAGTCAGAGGTCATTTTTATATTATTTTTAACTGATATATAAAGTAAAAAACATATTTTTTAAATAGTACCAGGAAATGGTAATGGATGTAGTTATGCTTACTGTATCTATATCTTTTAGGGTTATAGATATAGTCATGGTTTCCATATCTATATATTTTAGGGTTATGGATACAGTCATGGATTATACTTTAAAAGTAGCCTTTGTTTAAAATATATTAATTGCATTTTTTTGCCATGGATTATACTTTCAAAATATATAAACATAAACTTTAAAAATGTTAGATAATATTGAAATTATTTTAATGCTCAGAATATATTAACTTAGTTAAATATCAATATATGAAAGGTAATATCTCTAATAACATAACAGATTAAAAAATTAAGCAGTGATATAAATATAAGCATGAACATATATATTACCCTAAAAGATATAGATATAGTGACTGTATCCATATATACTTTGCCAGGAAATTGGCTGGGGGAGCATAGGATAGTGTAAATACCCATTCCTAACTTACAAAAGTAAAGAAATTATATTGTTTATATTATGTCATTAGTATATATTATAAGCTTACATTATTTTTATTAATGTTTACATTAAAAAATCTATCAAACAGACTTATAGTTCTATAACTTTAAAGTATTTAATTAATATTTATTATTGGAGACTTTAACTATATTATTATTAAGAACATTATTTTTTTAAATATTAATTTATGTTTAATAATTATATAATTGTATATATATGACTTAACTTTTAATTAGACTTTAGATATGCAATACATAACATATTTTAAGCCATGGTATGCTACATGGTATACTGTGTTAATAACTTTTAAGTTTAGTCATATGGTATTAATGAAAATTTCCTAAAAGTATAACATATTCATTATAATGGAATTTATTATATTTATAACATTGTCATTAATTTACTTATGGTTAAACTTATTATAACATTAATTTATGCTAAAATAAATTAATATAATAAATGTTAAATTTAATTAAATTAATTGTATAAATATAATTATAAGCAAATTATCACTGATTAAATGTGTTTTAGGTATTTTTTCATTAATACCAGGCAGGCTGCTAAACTCAAATATTTTAACATGTTACATGGTCACTATAGACATAGACATAGTATAACTATAAGTATAAATATAATGTGTCTTAGGACTTAGGCCATTTTCATTAATATGATGTAGCTAAAGCTTAAACTTAAATGTTATTCACATATGGTCATCTCATAGTCATAGACTATCATAGACATGTAGTCAAGCCATACTGATGGTGTGCCATGCCCATGGCCATGTGGCTAACAACTTTATAGATATTATCATTGCAGATATATTAGGGCATATACTGTATATATTATTTGTAGATATATATATTGTATATATTATATGTGTAATATATGATTGTATTAACTTGAACTTCCCAGTAAAATATGTGAACTTTGTCAGTTTCAGTGACATAGAAAATCAAGGACTCAAAGTGCATATACAATACAAATGAATAAGACCTATAGTATAGGCTATACATGGGACAAAAAGTATTGACAGGAAGTCATCACACTTGTTGCAATAGTAAACTTACATTTATAGCCTGCTATAATTGAATGTTCATAGGAAAATTTAGAAAAAAATCCGGATACGCGTATCTCTTTTAAAGTATTTAAAATTAGTGGGGAAAGTGAAGAGGGTTCACGTTGTCAATAGCGAAAGTATAACTTTAAAACACAACATTAAAAGTATTTTATTATATCACAAAAAATATTGCTGAAGAACAATACTTATTCAGAATCATCAATTTGATAATCATATAAACATATATGTGATGTGATTATCTATAACGTACAATGATCATTTTATTAAACAATAAATGTTAAAGGCAATATATATCACTTTTAGTTTGTCAAATACTATAATATATTTAAAATATTCTTTATTTAATAAAAAATATGGATAAATATACAAGAGAATACGATGAAAAGTGTAGATAAACAAGTATACTTTTCATACGTATTTCATTCATGTTATGTAAAATTCGCAATGGGCAGTAATTATTTAATAAGATTAATTACATGTGTATATGTACTTAATACCTATTATATGAAGAAGTCAGCAACATTCAGCTGTTGTATATAGTGATTCTGAAGCTGTCCGGTTGGAAGACGCGTTGGAGTCTATTTGTTTCTTTGGACAGTTTGACCTCAACGTTTATATGGATGAATCGGCTGAAAGTGGTGTGCGGCGCGGGGGTAGTGCTGCGGTAATTACGAGTGAGCCAGATGAAAATCTGACCATTTTGGCAACCTGTCGGTTGAGGGGTGCGGAGTTCACTTCGTCCTTTGAGACGGAGGTGGGCGCCTTCGGACTGGCGATGAGAGGGATTGAGACTGAAGGTCGTGGAGGTCTGTATTTGATCTGCTCGGATAGTAAATCCGCCTTGACTTCTTTGAGCATCGGGACGTTTTGCTGAAACCCAGAGTTGTTGATGAGGTCCATAGCCAATGAGTATTATAAAACCATCCCATAAATGTTATTATTTTCGTTCTTAGATCTGTAATAGTATGTTCATTGATATATAAGCGGGTACTCCCTCTTGGTCGGTTATTTTCATTATCATTTCTTCTACATTCCACCCGACGGTATTTGTTGTGATGGTGACGGTGAGAACAACACTTGTCGATTCTGTGAAAATTGAGGATCATAGACATGCCCCAATGATCAATAGGGAATTCCCTAATCGATTGTGGAAACCCCAAATTCGAAATCCGCCCCCCCGATTTAGTTGGAAACATCCTTGACCTAGTTGAAATTGACTAATAGGAACACAAGTTGGTCAAGGTCACGTGGGGGAGGAGTTTGGGTGTCCGGGGGAAGTTTCGGTTTCAGGGGGAGGAGTTTCGGTTTCGGGAAGGAAATTAGGTTTCGGTAGGGGTAACGTGAAAGTCTACCTTCCATACCACTCATGTCGGAATTCAGTTTACTCTAACTTTAGGACAAAGGTGTTTTATAAAAGAGTTATATAAACGTGAGACAAGTCATAAATTTGAGCATATAATATATTTAGGGCAGGTCTTATCTCTATTAAAACATATAATGTGTCATGGGTTATGTTCCCGGCGTTAAATGATTATTGGGGCCAGATAGGGCACGGATCGGGTCATTGGGATAAGGTTGGGCAAAAATATTTTTTTTAATGTTGTGAAAACAATTAAATAAATACTAACTTGCACGTTTTAAAATGATTAAGTGTCATCAAAGTATAATTTATGCAAATAAATATAATCGGGTTGACCTTGGGGTAAAATTGGGACAGCCCTACTTGGGTAATAATAGGGATATTCTAGGGCTTGGCCCTAATACTATAAAAAAAATTCTAGACTATATAATAAAACATTATATTTCATCGCAGTAGTTATTGTTAAACGAAGACATGTGCATATTAACCTTTCGCAGTTCAGTGAAGAATTGGGATTCATTTTAGCATTATAAAAAATTAACTTTTTATGACGTCATCATCAAAAATGTATAATTTTCCAATAATTTAATTATACTTTTTGTTTGGAGGTAAACGTGTGCGCGTACTAAATGTCACCTATAATTAAATCGTTCAATGAGAAGGATAATTTCTAGGGGGAGGGGGTGGGGCCGTTGTCAACCCAATAACTACCACATATAAAAATTACTATGAATATATTAATTTTTATTTATTAACTATATATATTTATTCATATTATTATTGAATAAATAGTATCATAATATTTTTATAAAAATTGATTAAAAAAAAACTGGGGATGTTGTTTGACAATTTACTTTAATTATTGCTTGACTTATATACTGTAAGTACAAAAACGTTGAAGCTTTATGTTATATAGTATTAATAATGCTCCCAATAAATGTTTGCTATAAGACCAATATCACTATGTTTTCAAAAGGCCTTGTATTATTAAATATGTATATGAAATGTAAAATATTTATAAACTTTTTAACTTTAAAAATTTCATGTTTTATAGTTCTTGAACATTAAAAATATTTGTTAATATTTTTTTATTGGTAAATATAATATTAACAAATGACAAAACTTTGATTACATAAATATACGTACGAGTCCGCTTTAAAAATCTATTTTACTGTAAAATCACCTATATTTTGTTATTACAATACATAAATTATTTATTATAAAAATATTAATTATATAATTATAATAATAGCAATACACAAACAATCATAGCAAATATAATAATAACAAATGTCAAAACTATGATTGCATAAATATACGTACAAGTCCGCTTTTAAAATTTATTTTACAGTAAAACCACCTATTTTTTCTTATTAAAACACAAATTATTTATTATAATAAATATATTAATTATATAATTACAATAATAGCAATACATAAACATACATATACACTCATACGAATCAGTTTTTAAAAACTAAATTACATTAAAACCGTCTGTCATCTCACCTTTCTTTCTCTATATTTAATTGTTATCATTCTATTATCAATCTTTTTTTTCGACCACTAAACTTTCTTTTTCGAGTTGGAATCTGCATTTCTCTAGCTCGTGAATGGCTTCTAGTTTTGTTTTTCTTTGGAGGGAGAGATGTCGGCTGTCTGTAGTTCAGTGCTCGCAATATGTTCTGAGTACACGGATATAAAGGAAACATATTGTATAATATCTATAATTAAATATTCATACTTTAAAAAATAATTGTTCATCTTGATAGCGCAAAAAATTTATCTTACGATCATGAACTTAATTTATAATATTGTCTTGTATAGTTTTAAATATAAATTATCTATAATAATTTTTTATTAACTATATATACCGTTTCATGATTAAAACAAATAGCACGAATATATACGTTTTCAGTGCAAATTAAATATGACTTACTGTAATAATATGAATTGTTATAACATTAGAGGTTATTAATGAAATTCACATGTATAACATTAAACAGATATATCTAATATTTTATACATTTAATGCCTTTGTCAAAATATGACATTAATTTATTAAATTTATGAGATTTATGAAGTGTTGTCAGGTCAACATTAAGTGCTGCAACATGAAAGGAACTCATCATCTTCTCTAGAAAACGATTTCAAAGTGCTTCTCCTCTTCATACTCCACCACAACCTCATCGGCAACCGATTAGTTACTATCAAACTATAAATACTACTATTGTTGGATTACGTCAAAACCCTTTAACTTTAACTGTAAGACTCCGAAGTTTCCTACTAATTTAATTATACTTAGCAAAATGCTAAATACACGAATTTGCAATATATTTCAACTTCGTAAATGGTTAAAGTATAAAACAATTTGCATAAATGTAATCATTTTTACATTACAAAATAGAGTATTAATAATCATTAGATAGTGCAGGAAACTACCTTATTTCACTCAATTGAGTATCCAAAGATCTAAATTTAAAAATTAAATTATGTAGTTAAATAGAATTGGTTTATTAATATCAATGTGTCATATTCATTTATATTAAAAATATTTGTTAAAGGCAATTATACGTTCAACATAATGTATAAATGTTAAATATAAACATTATATATGTGTATACTTAAACAAATACATATATTGGGACAGTGATAACATCATGGAATTTATATAAAATTACAATATTATCTATCAATTATTTTTTTTGCACTCAAATAATCATTTCCTTCTTCCTAGCTTCTGGCTTCCTCCTCTTCTGTTGGCTGGTCCATATTAGGCTCGATTTAAAATAAAGGTTCCACTGGCTTTGCCTCCTTGTATCACATTTGATAGATTTTGATTACTTGCTACCGTGGTCACTGCAGAACAGGTTTGTTGCCCGAAACACAAGTTGGTACAACCCTGGTCTGAACTGCAATGGAGCTAATTTTAACCACGCAGTCGTTTATTGTGACAGTTCTTCGATTGCGTGTTGATTTATATTTCCCCCAAAATGTATAGCCGTTAATTTTCCTCATAGTTCATTCACAATCATTTGATTTTAAGTTCAAAATATTATAGCATTATATAATATAGGTATACATATTAAAGAATATGTAATTAATGACAAGACGTCAAACTCCTAATGTACGCTCGATATTATTAAACGGAATAATATAATATATTATATTCAATTTTACGTAATACATAATATATATTACATTTGGATGTTATACATTATTCTAATTAAATTGTACCAATATGTATACCATAGATATATAATTTATATTATAATTTAATATAAATTTAAATTATACTTCAAATGCCTTAAATTTACCTAACGGTCGCATGTCAGTATTATACATTATTTTACATTATGTGTTGCACAATTGCTTTATTTTCATGTCTATTGGACCTAGACTATAGTAATGTCGAAAAGTTTTATGTGTTGTATACAAAACTTAACCATTTCGGGAATAAATATAAATTTTACTTGTTCCAATTTTTTTTATATTGTATAAATATATATATATATATATATGTCGCTGTGCAGTGAACAAACCTCTCCCATTAAACTGAATTCACTCAATTAACTATAATTAACTATAAAGCATACCTTTTTATAACATCACTTTCAAAAAGGATCGTCATCCTATGAAAAAAGGTATATAAATATAATCACTAATTAAATTTATGTTTTTACTTTTAATATAACGTAAAATCTTTTTATAATTATATAATTTTTAATTTTTCCTTATTTTATGTCTTTGTTCTACATTTATTTTAATCATATCGATTACATATATTTTTCATAATTAAATATATAGTTGGTTGTTTGTATGGAAAGGAAAGGTTGGAAAGATTGTTTTAATCTATATTTTTACTTTTACGGAATCATAATTCAACAACGATGAAACCAATTGGTCTCAAGTGTTCCGCTTGCTTGATGATTTTAGGAGTATGGGGCGTTGTAATGTTGGTAAGTACCTAATATTATATAATTGAATTGGTAACTTTCTAAATGTTTAGATCTTGTCTACAAAGTAGTATTAAAAAGTAAATGATATTATTTAACTATAGTTACTTCTACTTCTAGTAAAGGCAATATGCCAATACTATTTTGTGTATGACATGTAAATGATTACATGACATAATGTCTCCACGACATATCGTCACCATGACAAAACTTAACCAATATTGCTACTAATAAAAAAGATCCTGTTAATCTTATCCATCTAGATTTAGAGTGGTGAATTGTTTTAAAATTTAATTGTCCATCCAGGCAATTGCAATATTAATAATAATAATTATATTATTATTGATATAAATTATCAAATGTTTGTAAAATTTCATGATAGAAATAGAGTTACAATAATATAAAAAAATCATAAACAGCATCATAATGAAATTTCACCATGCCAAATTGTAACCAATATTGGTAATAATAAATAAAAATTTATTCATCTGTCTAGCCCTGGCCTAACCTAGCCTAGGCCTAGGGCTAGCTAGACAAATAATTATTAGTAATAATTATTTAATAATTATCTGTCCATCCAATAATTATATTAATACAAATAAATAAACAAACACTTGTAATAAAATAATTTTTAAAGAAGCAGCCTGGTGTTTATAATTATTTGAAATTATTAATATTGGAACCCTATTTTCATGAAATTATACAAACATTTGTTATTCATATCAATATAATTATTAAATAAACAAATAATTTGGTCCCCTAGGTAGACAAATTACATTAACAGATTCCTTTTTATTTATTAGTGCCAATGTTGGTTATGTTTTGTCATGGTTGCATTATAATATGTTCGTAACTTTAGTGTCGTATTCATATTCGGATTCACTATTTTGGCCAATCAAAACAAAGATTTGTAAAATGGATTTTAATTAGGGGATTTTAAAACATGAAAAACATTTTGTAATTCGTATTTATAATTAATTATTATTATTTTTGAATATGACAGAAAAAGTTGATGGATATTAAAACATTTTATTTTTAATATTTATAATTAGTAATTTTTTAAACTGTGATAGAAAAAGTCGACATATATAATATTTAAAAAATAAAATACATAAATATAAACCATCCACGGATTAAAATATAATATATATAAACCATTTACGGATTTATATTCAGATTCAAATAACGTTTTCATATTAAAATACAATATATATAAACCATCCATGGTTTCATCTTCGGATTCAAATAACGTTTTTATATTAAAATACAATATATATAAACCATCCACGGATTCATCTTCGGATTCAAATAACGTTTTTATATTAAAATACAATATATA